>SKCR01031105.1:0-195338 GCA_019454045.1 Zanthoxylum bungeanum
TTTTGATGTGTTTTGTGTTATTTTATAGATAAATAAGGTTCCAGGACTCTCAGAAATCAAATCATGGCCAAAACAGTCAAAAATGGACAAAAAGGGAAAAACTATCATTTTGGCATCGCGACGCGCATCCTGCGTCGCGACCGCTAATGTGCGCCGGAGTCTACTAACGTGCGTCGGGACACATGAACCAATCAGAGAAGTTGGCTAAAATGCACCGTCTGTTAACGTGCGCCGAATCTGCTAACGTGCGCCTGCCACGTGTCAACATCACATAAAATCATGCTAACGTGTGCCAGACACGTGTCACCATCACATGCTGCTGACAATCATCATCGCCATGTCATCAATGACGTCAGCATAATAATTCAGTTAGCGGCACGTCAGTGCCACATCAGTGCCACATCATCACAATTATTGAGATAATCATTCAGTCTGCCACGTGTCACCATCTCCGCAACCCGCGTGCCACGCGTCCTTCATTAATGGTGCATCGCGACGCAAGAACAATCTTGCGTGTCGCGACGCACGAAGCAAATATTTTCTATAAATAAAGTCCAAATTTTCAGAATTGAATTCATACATTCTTCTATGTGATTCCTTAAGAATACTAAGAAGATTGTATCTTATTTGTTTATTTACAGCTTTCAGTAATTAATTTTCGCATTTGCACTTTCTTTTCTTTACTTTTCAGTCTTTACTTTCTGCAATTTACTTTTACGCACAATACTTTTCTTTCTTTACTTTTTCAGTTTTTTACTTTTCAGTAATGAGGAGGTAACTCCCCCAGCTGGGGTAAAAGGTAATGCTTTTATTACTAATATTTAGATTAATCTCCCTTAATTATAATATATAAACTATTTAAAACCTGACTTAATGAGGATACCGCCTTATGGTCGGTTGGACTTAATTTATAAATTGGTTTTATCCTGACTAAGCTTGGATACCGCCTATATGGAAGATTGGTAATTAATTATAAATTTGACTTAATCGGGTTACCGCCTATATGGCTGGTTGGTAATATCACGCAAAATTAATATATTATAATAAGAGAGATATCTAAAATAGTAGTAATAAAAGTGGATCCTTTAACCTCGGCATTTTCTTTTATTGTATTTTTACATTTTTAATTTCCAGCATTTACTTTTCCGTATTTACTTTCCGTCATTTACTTTTCAACATTTACTTTATGTCTTTTATTTTATTTAAGCTTTTACTAGTCTTAGATATGTGTCGTAGCTAAGTCAGTTATCTGGGGTTGTGATGAATTCCAATATCATCGGTTTATAAGGGGTTATTTTATAGTTTGGGTAATATAAAGGTTTATTTATAAGTCTTAAGCTTAATGCTTCTTGTTAACTGGCCATTAATAAGATTGATCTGGTAAACTTAAAATAAACTTGACAAAGGAATTTTAGGTTTCAGCCTTAGACTTGATAGCCCATGATCTTCCTTGAGGATATATAACCCTTTAATAGATTTCCTTACATGATAGACATATACATGTTGGGCGGGGGTAGCCACAATTGGAACTAAATCTTAATGAATTCAGGTAACTTGGTTGACAAAGACAAAGGATTAATTGGGTTACACTGGGTATTTGCATCCGACCATCGACAGAGGCTTTTTGCAGAATTTCGTGTTCCAAGTTTGTAAACTAATATATTACACAAATGTAAAATAACAACTTCATCTTGGAAAAGATATTGGAATAATTCACAACCCTGGATAGTTTAATAATCTTGAATTTTCATCAATTTACTTTCGCACTATTTTTACTTGTTATAAATTTAAAGTCACCATCCAAATAAACAACCAATCCATTAAATACTTGTAAAAATTTGGCTTTATAAATTAATAGCTTAGGTTTTAAGTCCTCGTGGGATCGATACTTTTTATACTACTTGAACGATACATGCGCTTGTGTTATACGCGTGTGATTACGCACTGGTCAATTTCCAAATATTTGAACATTTTTTAATACAATCAATTTCCATGCTCATGAAGCCACTAAATGAAGTCCCTAGTATGCTACTAACATCAATATAGCATCATATCATCCAAATTCCTCAATCCAAAATTTGGGTCAAGTTACTCTTACCTTATCTCCTTTGAATTCCTTATTCCTTCAAGTCCTCAATGGTTGCTTTCTTTCTTGTTAACTTGTTATGGAAATGTTTGAGTTTGCTTCCCCCTTCTTTCCTTTTTCTTTCTTCTTCTTCTTCTTTTCTTTTTATTCTCTTCTTCTTCCTCTTCCTCATGTCTCTCTCTATTTCTCTCCAAAATATTAGGGATTAATGAATAGTGTCCCTTATATATAATGGCGCTATTTGGCTAATTTTACAAACTTTTAAAATGGAAAAATTAGAATTCTTGAGATAGTTTGAGAATTCTCTAGATAGGTCCACGAGTACTATTCATCTTAAATTTTGAGTTGCATTTTATACTTTCTTATGATTGGAATTTTGGAAATTTTCAAAACGGAAATTGTAGGTCTTGATCTTATCTTTCCGATGATATAAAATTCATAAAAATCGGAGTTTGTATGAGAAAGTTATGGCCCAAATTTCGTAAGCTGTCCGGAGTGGAACATCGTACAATTTCGTATCGGAATTTCGAGGAATTTACCGATTTTTCCCAAAGTCATTTCATGAATGCACATGTATTCAAACATAATTCATATTATGTAACACTCGTCCCATAATGTAACAGTAGTCGAGATTACCGGTCGTTAAAGAATCTTACTTGGGTCTATCTAACATTTTTATTCTTGCTGGGGCTTATTATATTCTCTTTACTATTATAAGTTCTGGCACTTTCTTTATTATCTCATTCTGTATCTCTACCTCTTAATGCCTCTGGTTTCTTCAAGCATCTGTACATCATTCCTTACTTTTCTTATAGTTTTTTTTTTTTAATCCCCTAGGTGGATATTCTTAGAAATTTACTATCTATTTTCATAACTTGTCTTGAACTTCTAATAATAAATCAAGATGACTTGAGAAGGAATCTCAACTAGAACAAGGATTATAGTTGCTGTCATTAGGAAGAATATTGATGAAAACTAAAATGTACACATTTATTAAGAGAAAAATTAATCATTTTACATTTATAGTTGTTAAGCACATTTGTTAAATAAAAATTATATTTATGTTTATTGTGATTTTATATTTTATGTAGGTGAAATAATATTTTGGATGCATATCTAAAAAAATGAACTTGATAATTGGATTTTGGAGGCCATAAATTTAATATGGCGTTCTAACAGTATACAACTTCGGAAATTCCAACCCTCTGCAATGTTTGTATTTTGGCCATAACCTTTTACTCCGATATGGATTGAAGTGATTCCAATTCCATATGAAAGAAGACTCAAAGATCTAAAAAATTTATGTTCACAAGAGTTTCTAATTATGAAATTTTCAAGACCAAAATTGATGAAGAAACCAAAGTGTGTTATATATAAAAGTCATTGTCAAATAAAAAAATTAAATAAGTTTGATGGCAATCCACCGAAATGGATTGCCACCAAACATGGAGAATGCAATTGCAAATAGATTTCTAGCTTTTGTGTGTTTTATTTCTTAAAGCTTTCTTGTAATTTTTTTTCTTTCAATGATAAAATTATGTGTGTTTTTATTTAAGATTATGAATAACTAATTTCTTTTTGTTGGGGTAAAGGGTGAAGCTTTTAATATGAAAATTTAGATTAATCTCACTTATATTATAATATAGAAAATATAATATAATAATTAATATTTAATTTAAATCTGGATTAATTATTGACAAACTTTGTTACTGCCTATATGGCTGGTTTTATTTATTTTGCATAATTGAGTACCTAACTGGACTTGTTATAGACAAAGTTATCACCGCCTTTATGGCTAGTTTTATTTGTTTTGGCATAATTAATTCCTGAAATAAATTAATTGGGTAATAATGATAATTTACATATTATAAAAAGTGAGATTTCTAAATTTGAAATATCAAAAGTGGATCCTCGAACCCCAATATTTTATTTTATTATTGCATTTTAAATTAAAATTTTCAATCACTTCAAACAATCTAGCCTTTTTATTTTTCATTCAAATTATTATTTTATTTTACTAAATCTATTTCATGTGGATCGACCCCGGTCTTACCGGGTTATTTTATTACTTCGACACACTTATAGTTGGGAGTAAAAAATCACTTTTTGAGCATGTCAAGTTTTTGGTATCGTTGTCCGGGAATAAATTTAGTAGATAGAATTATATATATATATATATATATATTTATATATTTATTTATTTATTTATTTATTTTTCTTTATTTTTTATTTTTTATTTTTTTTGTACTTTTTTATTTTTTATTTTTTATGCATCTCATTTTCTTTCATCTTTGCATTTGTGTAGATCCAAAATATCCTGATTGATCCTAAATGAATCTTGAACCCAAAAATCTCATATACAGACAGACCCTGTTTTTAATTCTTCAAGGTTACAGGAGACAAAAAAACTCAATTAAAATGAAGTTTGTATTTTGCCAAAGAATTTCTTGAACCATCCCCATCCAGTGATTCTTCCACAATTTTTTGTGAGAACTTAATTCGAGAGATTGAGACAGCTGAATGAGAAATTCAATTGAGATCGAAATTGACAAGAATCAAATTATGTTTTTAGATCTAAATCACTGCATTTATATTTTCTTTATTTTTTTCTTTTTGTCAATTTTAATTTTATTTTAATATTTATATTTCCCATTTTTGTAATTATTTTATTTTTGTAAGTATTGTATTTTCATTTTTAAATTTTAGCTGATAGTTTGCATTTAAGTTGCATGAAACACTGGTTTTGATCATCTAGCGGTAGATTAAATAGAGAGTTTCCATCACCTTCATCGTCTGTCAAAATGACCGAGAACCAAAATGAAAATGCACATGCCCGAAATGAAAACCCAGTTGACCAAGAAGAAAACGAGTTTTAGCATGACGATCTTAATCATCCTAGGAAACTCAGACAATTCATGAATCCCATTAGGACAGGATCACCATCTTGTATTGTTTTTCCCCAGATGCAACACGTTTCAATTTTAAGCCATGTGTCATCCAACTTTTACTCACATTCCACGGTCTAGAATCAGAAAATCCTTGTCAGCACTTAAGGGAATTTGAAGAGGTATATAACACTTGCACAGACTAAAATTGCAGCATGAATATAATTCGATTAAAGTTTTTTCCCTTTTCTTTAAAGGATAAAGCTAAAATTTGGCTGCAGAACCTTAGGTCAGGATCCATCAGAACATGGGATGATTTACAAGAACAGTTCCTAAAAAAAAAAAATTCCCCTCACCTGACAAACTCTTTTAAAAGAAGAATCACAACTTTCACACAAGTGTAGAGGGAAACACTTTAACAATGTTGGGAGAGGTTTAAAGAGATGTTGAATGTTTGTCCACATCACGGGTTTGAAACATGGAGGCTGGTTGCCTACTTCTACGAGGGGTTAACACCCCAAGGTAGACAAGTAGTAGAAATGATGTGTAATGGTGAGTTTAGGGACAAAAATCTCGAAGATGCACTAGATTACCTAGAACACATAACAGATAATGCACAATAATGGGATACAATTGGTACTTATGAGTCATCTGTAAAACCATTGCCATCTGGTAGAGGTATGTTTAACCATAGGGAAGACCGTGACCTTTTTGCTAAATATGCATCTCTAGCTAAAAAATTTGAGGCATTAGAAATGAGGAAGAGTGATCATGTCAAGTCTGTTCAAAAAGTCACCTGTCAAATCTATAATTCAAATGAACATGTCACACAAGTTTGCCCAACCTTGCCAGCCATGCAAGAATGTCTTCATGATAAAGTCAGTTCCATAAACACTTTCAAAAGACCAAATCCAAACCCATACTCCCAAACCTACAATTCTGGTTGGAGAAACCATCCAAACATCAATTGGAGGAATGATAACCGAGCACAACCATCGCAACAACCTCCACAGGTATACCAGAATTTCCAAAATTCCCAGAGTTACGCACCATATGTCCCACCACATAGGAAAACCGTTGAGGATACCTTGCATGCATTCATTGAGAAATAAGAAGCCATCAATAACCAAAATGTGCAAACATTGATTGATCTGAAAGATACTTTCTCCAAAATCACATCTACTTTGACCATTAACGAGAAATGAATGTTTCCTGGACAACCACATCCAAACATTAAGAGTCATCAAAACCCTCACGATGGTAGTTCTGGAAGTCAACATATAGACCATGTCAAATCTTTTATATCTATTCGTAGTGGTAAGGTCATCCATAGACCTATTCTTGAACCTCGTGAAGTTGAAAATAAATCAGATTCAGATAGTAAGGAATGGGTTGATGAACCATTACCCGTCGTTGATGATAATAACTTTTCTCATGCACCTCCATTTCCACAGGCATTAAAAACAAAGAAATTGAACCATTCCCCAGAGATATATGAAATATTCAAACATGTAAAGTCAATATTCCTTTGTTAGATTCCATCCAACAGATACCATCTTATGCCAAATTTCTGAAAGACTTGTGCACCGTTAAATGAAAACATCAGGTAAGAAAGAAAGTTTTTCTAGCTGAACATGTAAGTTCCATTCTCTCAACCAATAATGCATTAAAATACAAGGACCATGGTTATCCAACTATTTCTTGTATTATTGGAAATTAAAAAATTGAACATGCTTTGCTTGACCTTGGAGCTAGTGCCAATTTGCTTCCATTTTCGGTTTACCAACAACTTAATATTGGTGAGTTAAAACCATCCTCAACTACTATTTTACTTGCTGATAGATCAGTCAAGGTTCCAAAAGGAATTGTGGAAGACGTGTTATTACAAGTCGATAAATTCATATATCCTATGGATTTTATTATATTGGAAACACAACATGTAGCAGACAGTTATAAGCCGATTCATGTAATACTTGGTCGCCCATTTTTAGCAGCAGCTAACACTTTAATTAATTGCAGGAATGGAATCATGAATTTATCTTTTGGCAATATGACGTTGGAGCTTAATGTTTTTAACATGTGCAAACAATCATATGATGATGACAACGAAAATGAAAGCATGGAACTAATTGACCCAAATTTAGAAGAGCATATTTAGGGGAGTTTACCTAATCCCATGGAAATTTATACTGTTAATTTTACTGAATCAAGTTCGTAATTAGATTCGGATACTCCTAATGATTTTTTACTTGATTCTACACAGGTATTGGAAGACGATGGAGAGATACAAAATTTCGAGGAACTAGGAGCACTGGAAGAAGAAAAACATGAGGAAGCACCCAAATTGGAGTTAAAGACTTTTCCAGAATGATCGAAGTATGCATTTCTTGGAGATAAACAAACTTACCCAGTTGTAATTTCTTCTTCCCTCAGAAGCAATCAAGAAGGTAAGTTGTTAAAACTGTTGAAAGAAGATAAATTGGCAATTGGATAGACTTTAAAAGACATAAAAGGCATTAATCCATTGATCTGCAAACACATAATACATTTAGAAGATAATACTAGGACATATCGTTAACCCCAAAGAAGATTAAACCCTCACATGAAAGAAGTGGTAAAAACAGAAGTCCTTAGTTTTCTATTGATTATAGAAACTTAAATGACGCAACTAGAAAATATCATTTTCCTTTACCATTTCTTGACCAAATTTTGGAAAGAGTAGCATGACATCCATATTATTATTTTCTTGATGGTTACTCAGGTTATTATCAAATTCCCATTGATTTAGAAGACCAGGAAAAGACCACATTCACATGTCCACATTTGCATTTAGGAAAATGCCTTTTGGACTTTGTAATGCACCAGCAATATTCCAATGATGCATGTTAAACATATTTAGTGACATGGTTGAACACTGTTTAGAGGTATTTATGGATGATATAACTGTTTTTGGGAATTCATTTGATAATTGCTTGAATAATTTGGAAAATATTTTGAAAAGATGTGAAGAAAAATGACTTTTATTAAACTGAGAAAAATGTCATTTCATGACTAATTTGGGAATTATTTTGGGACACGTTGTGTCATGTAAAGATATTGAACTTGATAAGGTAAAAATAGAGGTAATCTCTAAATTACAATCACTAAAAACAGTCAGGGAAATCCGTTATTTCTTAGGACATGCAAGATTTTATAGAAAGTTTATTAAGAACTATAGTACCATATCCAGACCCTTATGTAACCTCCTATTAAAAGATGCAACATTTGAATGGATAGAAGAATGTCATAAATCATTCAAAAAGATTATTGATCGGTGGTAAACACACACACACATTACGCAAGCGCACATATCGCTCAAGTAGTATAAAATGTATCGATCCCACGATGACTTAATACCTAAGCTATTAATTTATGAAGCTAAATGTCTACGAGTATCTAATTGATTGATTTTTGGTTGGATGGTGATTTTAAACTAAAGCCAAGTAATTAAAACAAAACAAAGGTAGATCTTAAGTTTTAAACAATGATATGAAAATAACCAGGGTTGTGAATCCTTCCAAAATTTTTTAAAGATGAAGTGATTATCTCATGTTTGTGCAATATATCGGTTTATTAACCTAGAACACGAAGTTATTCAAAAGCCTCTTCCGATGGTCAGATGTAAATACCCAAAGTAACCCATTTAACTATATTTCTATATTATTTAAGAAACTCTGAATTCATTAAGATTAAGTTCCAATTATGGCTACCCCGCCCGACAGGTATATTCTTATCCTATAAGAAAATCTACCTAAGAGACATTTACCCCAAGGTGAGATCGTGAGCTATTAAGTCTATGGCTAAAACATAAAATCCATTTTCCAAGTTAATTTTAAGTTTACCAAATTAATCTTATTAATGGCCAGTTAACAAGAAGAATTAAGCTTAAGACTCAATAAATAGACCAATATACTACCCAAAACATAAAATAACCACTTATGTAATGGTGATATTGGAATTCATCACAACCCTAGATAATATTTTTAGTTACAAAACATACCTAAAATTACAAAATGCATAGTTAAACAAAATAACATAACAGAAAAATTAAAAAGTAAAGAAAATTACAATAATAAAAGAAAGTGCTGGAGCTAGGGGTTTCACTTTTAATACTTCAAATATAGATTACTCCCTTATCAATTAATCATTTCTTGAATTAATTATATTAAAACGGACCATATAGGTGGTGAATGTCATTTGTCCAAAGTCCAACCGACCATATAGGCGGTAACAAAATCATATAAACCGACCATGTAGGCGGTAACAAGGTTAGCACCTAAACCGACCATATAGGCGGAAACTAAGTCCAGTAATGTAAAACTGGCCATATAGGCGGTAAATAATTAATTCAATTTACTTATTTAAATTAAGGGAATAAATCTAAATTATTATATTAAAAGTTTCACCAAAGACTCCATAAAAAAGAGATTACCTACTCATGATGTAATTAAAAACATATAAAAATTTATTAAATAAATAAAGAGAAAATACAAGAAAACTTAAATAAACATGCAAGACACTTTATTTTAGGTTTTCATGGAGAAATCCCCGTAAGAAAGCATGAAAATTTTACAAAGTTTAGCTTGGTATTTATAGGCAAATCTAAAGGCTTCCACCAATTTCTCCACCAAACATGGCACCAAACATGGCACCAAATCCTCCACCAAACATGCAAGAATGTTTGGTGGAAGTTTGACAATTTTCAATTTTTATATTTTTTTGTTTTGAAAATGACTTTAATAATTACACATAACACACTTCTTGATATTTTATCAATTTCGGTAATGCAAAATTCAGAATTCGAAAATCTTATGAACTTCAAAGTTGTAGATCTTTGAGTCTTATTTAATTTGAAACTTGAATCACCTCAATCTGATATCGGAATAAAATGTTATGGCCAAAATACAATAATTGCACAAAGCTGAAATTTCCAAAATTGTACTTCGTTATAACGCCATTTCAAGTTTTCAATCTCCAAAATCGAAATGTCAAGTCCAGTTTTTGCCCTTATTTGTTCCACATTTCATCCTGATTGATTCCATTAACTCCCGATTTTATTTTATCTGCAAAATAAACTAAAACACATCAAAACGTTCATAAAACTCGAGAAACTATACAAAATATTAAGTAAAATGGGTGGTAAATATTGATGTATTTTCCGCTCATCACACCCTCAAACCTAACATTTTTCTAGTCCTCGAGCTAAACAACAAAATAAAATGCAATAAACAATTAAAATTAAGCTAAGCCAATTTTGTAGGGATCACGGTTACATTTAGCGTATGCAACAAGCCTTTAAACCCCTAGGTGTCCCTAGTGGAGGAGTTGTAGTCTCGTGAGGGCTTACAATGACGATACCCACAAGCGTCAATCTAATGCACACAAAAACAAAAAGACAAAAGAAAATAGAATAAACAAGTTAATGACTAAACCAGTGAAACTTCTTATCCAAGTTATTAGTTGTTTTCTTTCTTTCTAAATTACTAAATAAGTAAATTCTCCGATTATTTTTACCATTCTCCATATATATAACCAACAAAGTATTAATCAGCTCATTGTGCCCACAATATTCATAAGTGTAGTTAAAAAGAGAGTAATATTTTTGTCCTAAGGTTATATCAGAATTCACACCTTTTTTAGCAATGAATATTTTTTTTGATTTTTTTTTTATTTACAATATCTTCAATCCATGTAGCGAGCTTTAGGTCAATGACTCCCAAGCCAGTTGGCTTTAGGGCACTAGGTGTTAAGACACCCTTACATACTTAATTACTCGGATTTCAGATATCTTTCTTTCTATCGTTTTTTTATAACATCTTCAATCCATGTAGCGAGCTTTGGGCCAGTGACTCCCAAACCAGTTGGTTTTACGGTACTAGGTGTTAAAACACCCCTTCAGACTTAATTACTCGGATATATGATGTTTTATTTTTTTTTTATTAATATACACATTTTTTAAAAAAAATTTCCATCGCTTTTTTAGATGCTTCCTCCAATTAAACTAGAGCACTGAATATTACAAATTTTTCACTTACAACTCATGGTCGTATGTTACCATGCATGTTGATAATACCTGTCAACTGAGCATATGAAGATCCATTTTAATCAGTTTTATGGAGAATTCACAAATTAAATAATTCAATTGGAAATAAACAAAAATTAACTTGTTACGAAATAGGTTAAGACACGTCTTAGGAGTGGAAATTCCTTACTCAGCTATCTCACACCAATTTCACATGATTAGTCAAATTATAAACATAAAAACACAAAATATACTTTTTTAATTTTTTTTGAATTTTTGACTAAAAACCAAATAAAAACAACACATCAAAAAAAATAAGATACTAATCAACTATTCCCCTCCCCCAAACCTAATTGAGACATTGTCCCCAATATCTAAGAAGTATAAGAGTTTAGAAAACAGTACCTGGTTAGCTGAAATTCTACATCTAGACAGAAAATTAAAGGTTAAGATCCAAATTTATCCGACGCTTCTTACCACGATCATTATCAGACCAATTAATCTCGGAAAGGACATGGTCAATTTATGGTTCAAAGTCTAAGATTTGGTCAATTAAATCATGGGCAGTTCTGGCAGTGAAAAGGATATCTTTTATAGGTTTTGACACGAATCCATTTCTCCGGGCATCATCAAGAACACACAAAGAAAGTCATAAAATCCATCAGCGTTCAATAGTCCAATTGGTTTCTGGTGTATATTCAAGTTCGCCCAAGATACTACTGTAAAAATTTCCCCCATCGTGCCCAAGACACCTGGCAAAGTAATAAAAGCATCAGCATGATTAATCATTTCAACTAGTCATTCAGACATACCTCGTATAATAAGTTCATCTCCGTTTGATGGTCCTATAAGATTCGCCTCTGCCAAAGGTTTTGGGATGATTCCCAGAACTTGACTACCTCCTTCCTATACAGCCCTTGAGACGTACCCTATTAGTCCAATATTGCCACTACCATATACTATGTGCATATTCCTTTCAACTATGACTCTACCCAATTCCTGTGATACCTCAATGAACTCTGGTTTAGAACCAACACTAGTACCGTAAAACACACAGATGATTACAACTCGGCTTCTTGAAGTTGCTTTCATTTTTTGTTTATATTTATTTCTCAACTCTGGATATCTTAAAGAGTGCAATGATGAGCTGAATTTATAGAACCTGAAAAAGGGTGAGTAAAAATAGCACTAGTACCTGCCAAATGATAATTATTAGCTAAATAGTAAAAATATATCGTGAAAGTCAAAGAGTCTGGACCATGTCGGAGAAAATAAAATAAAATCACAAAACAAATCATAATTTTTAGATAAATACAAAGAGATAATAATATTTACAGGAAGCAACGGCTTGATTGACGTTTATGCGTCAGGGACAAGCTTCCCATCCAATTTTCTTATAAATTGGCAAACAGGGTATTCTAAAGTCAGATTCCAGAGACTTAATTGTTGTCTTTCTTTTTGAAATTGTATATATAACATGTGAATTATGTGATGCACATATCCACTGGGAAGCTTCTCAAGAGTCAATGATATGTCATCCAAAGACTCCTTACTCAAGTCATCCCTAATGAATTTAATTTTATCTTCACAGTTATCAGACACCATTCCTAAAGAACGACAACGAGTATTACATGTTATGCGTGCATATTTATAGCAAACACCTATTCTTTTAGCTCTTCTTTTCTTAGCATAGGTGCTTCTTCCTAAACCAGACAGATATGAAATAAAAGAGTCAGAGGACTCACCTGTCAATCAGACCCGTGCTTCAATTAACCAATGAATTTCATTAGGAATACATTTGATCATCAGAAGTCTCATTCATTCCATGCGAGCTTTTTAGACTTTCATCAGAGAGTTTTGCGGGAGAGAAGGAAATTACTTGTGAAGATTGTGAGAACGTCTTCCATCATGTCTGTGATTTAACTTACAAAATTAAACACTCAAAAATAAAACACACCAAATCTGAATATATACACAAATTGCATGGGTTGCCTCTCTGCTAGCGCTAAGTTTAACATCGTCAGCTAGACATGACTGCCCGGACGTTTGGATGGATCTGAAAGTGTGACAATTTCTTTTTGTCGCCCAATGATTCTCCCCAGTAGTGCTTGACACGTTTGCTTTTAACTTTAAAAGTTTTATTAGTGTTGGGATCATGTAACTGAACGACTCTATCTGGTAAAACTTGAGTGATTAAGAATGGACCTGACCACCGTGATTTTAACCTCCCAGGGAAACGTTTCAACCTTGATTTGCTGAAAAATACCCATTGTCCGGTTCCAGTTGTATGCGCACTAAATTCTCATCATGTCTCTTCTTGGCCTTTTCTTTGTATAATTTGGCATTCTCAAAAGCCTATATGTGAAATTCCTCCAATTCGTTGAGTTGGTAGAGCCTTTTCTCTTTAGTTGCCTGTAGATCAATATTTAACTTCTTCAGTGCGCAGTACGCTTTATCTTCAAGCTCCACAGACAGATTGCATACTTTAAGTTTGTCAGTGGAAATTTGCATTTCATCGGATTTCTGGACAGTGCTATCTATCAAATCAAGTCTGAAATATTCCTCTTTCTTTTCTTCATTCGGGAATTCCATGGCTTTGAAAACATTGAATGTTACTTCTTGGTCCTGTACCCTCATGGTTAGTTCACCTTTTTGTACATCAATAATGGTTCGACCTGTAGCCAAGAATGGTCTCCCAAGGATGATGGGCACGTCTTCGTCTTCCTTCATATCAAGGATAATAAAATATTCTGGGAGAATGATTTTGTCGACTTTGACCAGCACATCTTCAACTACACCTCTCGGAAATGTGAGCGATCTATCAGGAAGTTGCAGAGAGACTGAGGTGGGTATTGCTTCTCCAATTTACAGTTTCCTGTAAATAGAAAAATGCATCAAGTTAACACTAGCAACTAAATCACATAAAGCCTTACCGAAGTTATGTTCTCATATGATGCAAGGGATGGTGAAACTACCAGGATCTTTCAACTTTGGGGGAATTGACCGGCGTAAACACACACGTATAACGCAAGCGCACGTATCGTTCAAGTAGTATAAAAATATCGATCCCACGAGGACTTAATATCTAAACTATTAATTTTATGAGGTCAAATGATTACTAATAGCTAACAAGTTGATTGATTGATTTGAAATGGTGACGATTCTAAATTTAAAAGCAAGTAAATAAAATAGTCGAAAATAGGTTTTCAAAAAATTCAATATTAAAAACTATCTAGGGTTGTGATTTCTTCCAATATCATTTTAAAGATGAAGTGATTATCTTAAAGTTGGGTAATATATTGATTTATTAACCTGGAACACTAAATTATGTGTAAGCCTCTGTCGATGGTCAGACACAAATACCCAGTTTAACCCAATTGAATCATATGTCTATGTCAACCAAATTATCTGGATTCATTAAGTTTAAGTTCCAATTATGGCTACCCCCGCCCGACAGGTATATTCATATCATGTAAGGAAATCTATTAAAGGGTTATCTATCCTCAAGGAAGATCGTGGGCTATTGAGTCTAAGGCTGAAACCTAAAATCCCTATGTCTAGTTCATTTTAGATTTACCAGATCAATTTTATTAATGGCCAGTTAATGAAAAAGCATTAAGTTTAAGACTCAATAAATAAATCTTTATATTACCCAAACTATAATCTAACCCTTATAAAACGGTGATATTGGATTTCATCACAACCCCAGATAACTAATTTAGTTACAACACATAACTAGGGCTAGTAAAAGCTTGAAAATAAAAGACATAAAGTAAAAATGCGGTAAAGTAAATACTTAAAAGTAAATTACAATAAAATAAAATACTAAGGTAAAAGGAATTACTTTTACTACTACTAATTTAGATATCTCCCATAAAATAATATATAAACTTGTGATTCTTTTTCCAACCAGCCATATAGGCGGTAATCTGATTAAGTCAAATTAAGTCCAACCAGCCATAAAGGCGGAACCAAAATTAAATTACCAACCGACCAATCTGGCGTATCCTTTATTAGTCAGGTTTAAATCAGATTAAAATGAATTACCAACCGACCAATCTGGCGGTATCCTTTTTAAGTCAATATTTTAAATAGTGAATATATTATTTTTAAGGGAGATTAATCTAAATAGTAACAGTAAAAGAATTACCTTTCACCCTAGCTGGGGGAGTTACCTCCTCATGGTAAATAATAAAAACTGTAAAAAGTGAAAATTAAATTACTATATTAACAAAACGTAATTAAAATTAATTACAAAACTACAAAACTAAAAATTAAAAGAAAGTAGAGAGATAAACTCTCTCTTTAGAAAGAATTGAAGAGAGAGAGTGGTGCACTGAATTCTGAAATCTCGAGCTCAATTTATAGGCCTCGGTAGGATCAAGAGTCGCGACGCCAGGTCCTCAGCGTCGCGACGCCGGATTTGTCGACGTGGCACGCTCAGGTTCGCTGGTTTGAAGATTCTGGATAAGATGATAAGGTGACACGTGGCAGAGTGGTTGGGCTTCAATTATTGTGACACGTGGCGGCTTCTAATTGGTCGCTGAGATTCTTATCTGCCACGTGTCAGATAAGGATAGGATATCCAATTATTGATGCTGACGTGGCGGTGACGTGGTGATGATGTGGCGACACGTGGGAAAGAGACTGTCGACACCATAGAATTGTGACACGTGTCACGCTGTGATTGGCTGATGCTGACGTGGCAAGTTGACTTGGTTGACCTTGTGACGTGGCAGATGACGTGGCGTGACACATGGCGAAGTTGACTTTTTGACCGATGACATGGCTGATGATGAGGCGACACGTGTCAACTCTGAGTGTCAGCAGCATATGATGATGACACGTGGCACGGCGCACGTTAGCAGGTCGGCTGTGATGGTGACACGTGGCACGGCGCATTTTAGCAAAGTCAAACTTTTCTCAGATTCTGATTTGTGGACCCGGCGCACGTTAGCACTGTTCGGCGTATTTTAGACGTCGCGACGCTGAAGTTTGGGCGTCGCGACGCGCAAAAGACCAAAATATCCCTGTTGACGCATTTTTGTCCGTTTTTGCCCCAAATTGCCTCCAATGCTTTCCAAACTTTATTTATCTACAAAATAACACAAAACATATCAAAACGTTCACAAAACTCAAGAAACTATACAAAATATTCGGTTAAATGAGTGGGAAATAGTGATATAAATACCACTCATCAGGAATTTTCCTCTGAATGATGGTGCTGCATTCTTCTGTCAATGCTACTGTCTCGTAATCTCCCAATCTTCACTTTCGTGACAGAATGTCTTTCATGAATTTGACATAGATGGGCATTTCTTCCAACGGTTCTGCAAATGGAATGTTGATATGTAGCTTTTTGAAGATATCTAGGAATCTAGCAAATTGCTTGTCTAGTTTATTTTTCTGGAGACGTTGTGGAAAATGTGGAGGTAGAGTGAATCTCTTCTCGATCATTTACTTTGCCTCCTATTTTTCCTCTATATGTTGATCTATTTGCTGCTTTCTTTTAGAACTTCCTCAACAGTTGCCTTGACTCCAATATTTTTGTTGATTTTAGTACCACTTTTCAAAGTGATGGCATCACATTGCTCCTTCCCAATGTTCCTTGGATTTGGTTTTGTGTTGCTAGGAAGGGTATCTTGCGGTCTGTAACTCTGAGCATTGGCCAATTGTCTCATTTATTCTCCAGTATTTTCAAAGATGTTGCTTGACTTTGAATTAATGCTGATTGGGATTGAAACATGGCATCATATGATGCTGCTTGAGAATCGTATTTTACTTCTAGTTTTTTCAAGTAAGCCAGCACTTATGTTAATCCTAGTTCTTTTTCATACTCCTGGCCTTTGTTTTGCTGTTGGAATCCTAGTGTGGATTGTTCATCTGCCCTGAATTGTTGCTCCATGCAAATTTAGGATGATTCTTCCAACCTGGGTTGTAAGTATTGGAATATGGATGTTCCCCTGTGTCTGTTGAAATTGTTAAATAATTCACCGTCTCATCATGTTGGTTGTATGATTCTGCCCCTGGTACTCCTCCATATGGTGAAATTGTGGATCCAACATTAACCTTCATGTTAAGAGTTTCCAGATTTTTACAAATCAGATCCAGCTTGGTATTCATTGCTGTGTTGGCTCCAACTTCATAAATTCATGCGATTCGATTCGTTGAATCATGCTCATTTCTGTTGGCCACAAAGAATTATTGTTGGCCATTTCTTCAATTAAGTCTCCGCCGGCCTGATCCTATCCTTTTGCCATTAAAGCTCCTCCAGCAGCAGCATCAATTATGGTTCTCATTAATCCAGAAAGTCCATTATATAAGGTTTAGACTTGTAGCCACTTTGCAATCTCATGGTGAGGACATTTTATGAGCAAATCCTTGTATCTTTCCCAAGCTTTACAGAGGGATTCTGAGTCATGTTGTAAAAAGGATGTAATGTCATTCCTCAACTTTGCAGTTCTAGCTGGGGGAAAGTACTTTGCAAGGAATTTGGTGGCTAGAATGTTCCAAGTTATGATGGAACCTACTGGTAGTGAATTAAGCCAAGCCTTAGCTCTGTCTTTCAAGGAATGTGGAAAAACACGCAGTCTCATTGCTTCTTCTACCGCTCGGTTGTAATTGAATGTGTCGCAAACTTCCAGGAAGTTACTGATGTGGGCATTAGGATCTTCAGTTGCATTCCCCCCAAACTGAACTGACTGATGTATCATCTGAATGCATGTTTTGATGCCCACACGCATTTCATGGTAAGGGAGGAAGTAGAATACATGAAATGAAGCCGTCACTGGAATAGTTCTGTCTCGAATGGGAATTGCTGGTACAACCTCCAAAGGTTCAGGTTCCATGTTGATCAGTGCTTCTTGGCCTTTTCGCATTCCCTTCTCACTGTCAGATGGTTCTTTCAATTTCTGGGTCAAATGGACAGATTTCAAAGCTTCTGGTTCTTCTCATGTAGTGACTCAGAACTTGAAACACAAGAAAACAAAAATAGTAAGTAAAAAAAAAAAATTAGACATAAGAAAATGTATCTAACCCCAAAATTAATAGTAAAAGATAAATAAGTCCTTGACAACGGCGCCAAAAACTTGATCGGTGGTAAACACACACACGTTACGCAAGTGCATGTATCGCTCAAGTAGTATAAAATGTATCGATCCCACAAGACTTATACCTAGGCTATTAATTTATGAAGTTAAATGTCTACAAGTATCTAATTGATTGATTTTTGGTTGGATTGTGATTTTAAACTAAAGACAAGTAATTAAAACAAAACAAAGGTAGATTTTAGTTTAAACAATTATATGAAAATATCCAGGGTTGTGAATCCTCCCAATATCTTTTAAAGATGAAGTTATTATCTCATGTTTGTGCAATATATCGGTTTATTAACCTGGAACATAAAGTTATGCAAAAGCCTCTTCCGGTGGTCAGATGTAAATACCCAAAGTAACCCAATTAACTATATTCCTACGTTAATTAAGAAACTGTGAATTCATTAAGATTAAATTACAATTATGGCTACCTCTGTTTGACAGATATATTCTTATCCTGTAAGGAAATCTACCTAAAGACATTTACCCAAGGTGAGATCATGAACTATTGAGTCTATGTCTAAAAATAAAATCATTTTCCAAGTTCATTTTAAGTTCACCAAATCAATCTTATTAATGGCCAGTTAACAAGAAACATTAAGCTTAAGACTCAATAAATAAACCAATATACTACCCAAAATATAAAATAACCACTTATAAAACGGTGATATTGGAATTCATCACAACCCTAAATAATATTTTTAGTTACAAAACATACCTAAAATTACAAAATGCATAGTTAAACAAAATAACATAACAAAAAAATTAAAAAGTAAAGAAAATTACAACAATAAAAGAAAGTGCTGGAGCTAGGGGTTTCACTTTTAATACTTCAAATATAGATTACTCCCTTATCAATTAATCATTTCTTGAATTAATTATATTAAAACCGACCATATAGGCGGTGAATGTCATTTGTCCAAAGTCCAACCGACCATATAGGCGGTAACAAAATCATATAAACCGACCATGTAGGCGGTAACAAGGTTAGCACCTAAACCGACCATATAGGCAGAAACTAACTCTAATAATGTAAAACCGGCCATATAGTCGGTAAATAATTAATTCAATTTACTTATTTAAATTAAGGGAATAAATCTAAATTATTATATTAAAACTTTCACCCCAGACACCAACAAAAAGAGATTACCTACTCGTGATGTAATTAAAAACACATAAAAATTTATTAAATAAATAAAGAGAAAATACAAGAAAACTTAAATAAACATGCAAGTAACTTCTTTTAGGTTTACATGTAGAAATCCCCCAAAGAAAGCATGAAAAATTTACAAAGTTTAGCTTGATATTTATAGGCAAATCTAAAGGCTTCCACCAATCTCTCTGCCAATTCTCACCAAACATGGCACCAAATCCTCATGTTTTTACTGGTGATTTTTATTTTTTGTAAATACAATGCCTTGGTATGCTAATATTGTAAATTTTCTTGCAACATGAAAATTATCCCAACCCTGAATCTAGGGTCTAGAGGTGTTACATATCGCCATCCCCCTCGCCCTGAAACTAGGATTTGGGGGCGTTACATATCATTTTTCCCTAGTCCTGATCTACATGTGCACATGTTTGATCCATCAATTCCAATAACCGTGAATTCCATAAGTCACTTATGAGGTGGGTTTTTCCCCCATGCCACCAAAAATCAAAAAAATCATGCTTTTAAAATCAAAACTTTCTCAAATATTCTTATTTATAAATAACTGGAAATAAACTTGGCTAACGCCCTATGCACTTAAAAGTAAGTCTCAATCCAAAAACAAATAATAAATATCAACTTGAAAATAAAAAGTCCATTCACAAATTAATAACTATTGTCAATGATCCTGGATGCGACTGAAGAGATTCCTGCGGATAAGCTAGTCCATCTTGTATTCGAGTATGGTTAGCATATATAAACTAGAAGCTAATCAGGATCATGGATGTAGGGGATGCTCATGCATGTTGCAAACGTGTCGGGATAGCTAACGTGTTAGCTGACTAACAATCTAGGACGAATCTAAAATGGGATGAAACGGGTCATGCTGCGTGTCGCGACTCCAGGCCTTACGTGTCGTGATGCTCATATGATCAGGCTGAAACAGAGAGCATTTCTTGTTACGCGTCGCGACGTTAAGTGTTCTGCATCGTGACTCCCACATGATCAGACTTGAGGCAGAGAACGTCTTCTGGCTCCGCATCGCGACACCAAGTGTTGAGCGTTGCGATGCTGATTTAAATAGAGCGACGCAGAGAGCACCTCCTTGTTATGCATCGCGACACAAGCTCATTGGCATCGCGACGCTTGACCGATTTCAGGGCTAAACATCAACCTCTATTGTCAATGCCCAAGTAATCCCCACATTATCATACTAACTCCTTCACATAGGCACTTCCCTAAACTGCAGCATCAATACATAAGAAACACATTCAATCCCCAACTACTTATATACCATTTGATCAATATGAATATTAGGGCTTTAGAAGTTTTGAACACTAATCAAATTTATCTCATATCAATCATCATTCCAAGCATGCTTCACCATTAATTTTCATCAAAGCAACAAAAATACTCCCCATAAGAGTCATAACAGTCTCGGCCAACCCCCTATCCTTTGGGAAAAAATTGGGCATTTACTAAAAAGAGCTCAAATCATGCTCAATGATATCGTGAATTGCTTCAATATGTATGCTAGCAACACTTTTGAAGCTAAAATGAAAAAATATATTTCTAGGGTTCTTCTAGTTCGAATTTAGGGGAAGAAGATTCATGCCATAAACTCAAGATTAGAGGAAGGAAGAAGAAAAAAAGCTTACTTACATGAAAATGAGTTAAAATCATCAATTTTCCTTCACCTTTTGGCATGAGAGATTGTAGAAATTCGAGGTTATTTTGGGGCCAAATTCGTGCCTTCAAGGAGAAGAGAAGATGATGAATAGTGTTTTCTATTTATAGTGCATAAGGCTGATTTTTATTTGCAAATGAGTGGTCTAAAATTGCTATATCTCTCGATTCTAGCTCATTCTCGAATTTCACTATAGTATCCACAGAAATTATGATTGTTGACCTACTTCTCATTCAAATTTGGAAAAATATCCAACGCAAATATTGTAGATATCGGTGTTAAATTTTTGACGATATAAAATTCAGAGATCGTATGAAAAAGTTATGGCCCAAATACTAAGGGCTGACCAGAGTAGAACCGAAAGTAAATTCCGTATCGGAAAAGCAATGGATTTATCAAAGGACCGAAATGTAATTCCACTAGCACATAAATGCTTGAGCATGATTTATATCATGTATTATGTCATCTACAACATAGTGGTCGTCAGAATTACTGGGTGTTACATTGGGATGCCTCAACCTTTATAGCTATATTTTCTTTCTGAATGAGCATGAATAAAAGTGTAATTTTTTTAGAACAAGGATTATATGGAATGGAACCAATAGTTATTCATATATTTAACACAAACTACAATCTTTCTCTCTCTCTAATTTTTTTTTTTTGTTGAAAATTACAATAATAATAGTTCAAGTAAATTATAACCCAAATATTTTAACCAAAGTACCAAAATAGTTTAACCAAATTACTTTTTTTTTTTTTTTTGGAAACGATGGAAACCCCGCCACCAAACCACCCATTCTAGGCCGCGGCGCAGGTAAAACCACCGGCTATCCCAGGCTCTTACAAGAAGTGCACCCCCTGGATTCGAACCCAGAACCTCAAGGTGAGATCCTGGACCCTACACCACCAAGCCACACCCATTGGGGACGTTTAACCAAATTACAATAACAATAGTTCAACCAAAGTAGAAGCAAAATAGCAAAAACAAAAAAATAATTTAACAAAACCCAACATTATCAAAATACTAACAAATCATCATGACTCATTGGTATCATCCATGGTCCAATATTCATAGTTATCTTTCTCATTACCTTTTCTTTTGTTATTTCATTGTTCTGAATGGCTCATTTAAATTATATGTATATAAAGAATATATACGAGCTTGCAAAATAATAATTATATTGGTGTAAGATTTTCAAGTTCCTGTTAATGCTTCTTACGTAGGTCTGCAACAAAAACCCAATAGAAATAGACACTCATTAATCAAACAATTAGGGTTCAACAAATTACAATCTTGAAGCTAACAATACAAACTACACCACCGCACTTCAAAAAATCATCTTCTATTATAAACACAAGCTAATTATTATATACATTTCAAAGGAAAACCCTAACCCATTTCAGCCAAAATTAACCTTAATTAAATTTACATAAAACACACAGATCCAAGCTAGAATTCGAATTTACCTTAATTATTTTTTATTTTTTAATCAACGAATATATAACTTCTTTTTAAAAATATCAAAAATAAAAGACTGAAACAACTGTTTTTAATTTATTTTTTTTTAATATTTTCAACAGTGTGAGCGTTCATGGCCATTGTTTGCTTAACTTTGGTTTCAGTGCAATGTGTTTGGATATGATTTCACAAGAAATTTGAACTAAAAGCTTTGGCTTTTTTCTATATGAAAGATAAGAGAAACTGCACTACGCAGACTGAAAAAAGAAGAAATTACTAATAAGCAAGTACCTTGTTCACGAAGAGCTAACATGTCTGTTCCTTTTCTCTTCTCTAACAGCAAAACAAATCTCACGTCAAAAGTTTGATGGGTTAGGGTAAAATTTTTCATGGGGTTTGATATTTGTACTTTCCACTAAAAAGTCGCACACAATCACACATATAAAAAATCCCTCAAAATAAGTAAGTTTTTCAATACCATAAGATTTTTTATTACTTGTCTAAAATTTTGATTGAATACCATTAGATTTGGACATTCTCTTTAAAAAATCTTAATAGTCTTAATGGAATAGCACAATACTTTTTAAATTATTTAAAAATCTTAATTGAATATCACAAAACTTTTTTAACCCAAAATACTCTTTTAAAATCCCAATTGAATACACCCCACTTAGTTTGAAAATCTAAATCCTTCTTAATTTAAATAATTTTTAAATTTTTTTGTTTTAAAAAAAGATTTTGTCATTTATTTTATTTATTTAAAATTTTCAAGGGTAAGATTATCAAACTAACTAAAAACATTAGAAATAAGGGTGTTATGAGGTATTTTTCAAATTATAGGGATGTCTTGGGAAATTGAAGTAAAATATAGGGATGTGATGGGCTTTTACCCTAAGAATATGTATATATTATTTTTAATGAATTTGTTTTAAAAGTAATTAATTTGTTATGCATAAGCAAAATTTTACAAACATCAATCAAATGGGCATATCATAAAGAAAATACCAATGTGATCCTTCTAATCTTTGTTATATATTGTATTATTCAAGCAACAGTGCCAAAACCGATTTAGTCTGCCAAGTTAAAGCCATTGTCCACTAATTGAAGTCTATATCAAAATAAAAGTATAATAATATATTAATTTTATCTTGTATTTTTAATACATCTCAATACCCCTTTATATGGACATATGATCATAATGAGATACATGAAATATAAAAAGACATACATCAATATTGTAGGAAATATGATACATTGTAGATATCGAGATATGTAGAATTTTAATATATCATAAACATTGATTAAAATGGTTTATAGATATCGAGGTACATGTAAATTCAATGTATTTTAAATATTTATAAAATATGTTTTAGATATCGAGATGTCTGGAAATTTAACGTACTACAAATATTAATTAAAGTGAATTGTAGATATAAAATATGCATTAGAATCCATTGTATTATAAATCTTGATTAAAATGAGGACCTAAATATAATTTTGTCCTATGGTTTATGTGGTGCCACATGCCCACCTGAGGAGACATGAGACAAAAAATATATGTTAGATAAGAAGAATAGAAAATGACAAGTGTGGCAAACATGGGTAGCGTTGAATTTTGGAGACCCTAGACGAGTTTCTAAAATATGCGGTTCCCTACCGATAAAAAAAAAAAAAATTTGGCTTCCATATTAAAATGGAAATTAAATTTTCTTGGATTTAAGAATATTAATTTTGGCCCAAATCTAAGAGTCATGGCGGACCGCCTGCGTAGGCTGTCCACAGGGCTACCCCTGGCGGCAAAGGAAAATTTCTTTGTACCATTGAACTGAATGATTAGCTAATGAGTATATCAAGTAAGCTTAATATAGTTTCCATTATCAATGATTTTCAAATTATTTGGTGGTTTATGGGGTTTCTTAGGAAATGCTGGGAACTAGGAAGAAAAAGAAGCAGCAGCTTAATAGGTGTTTTAAATGAAAATTTTGATTTAAAGGGATCATGTAAAACCTTTTGAACGACATTTCCTTCGAGACAAACAACTGCAGAAACTTTGTTTGATAATATGATTTTAATTCTCAAATTTCATAGCCATGTGAGTTGTCAGTCCTTGAGAAAGCAAAATGTGCCAATCATTTGAAGCATGCTTCTCTGTAGGGGCAGAGGCCCAGAATCTTGATCATAGTGAAGATGAAATTACATGCAAAGCTCTAGAATCTTGATCAGATTTTTTCGGAACTAACCAGCTTTAAAAGCTCTAGCAATCTTGGACAGTGCCCTTGTTCACTCACTGTACAATATTTGATTGTGCCCCTGAGACAGTCTAACACATGTGGCGGATTAGGGTGGCGGATTAGGGTCAAATTTAAATAAATTTCAATTTTTAAAAATATGATATGATTTTTATTTTTATTTTTTTATCGATTAAGGGACTCCATTTAAAAAAATTGCATATGATACAAAATTTAGAATAACTCAGGTTGTCTTGACAAGCTAATTTAGCTAAAATATGACCCACTGTATAATTTTGACAAGTTAAATTAGCTAAAATATGAGCGGCACTATTACATGCTCGAGGCCTAAACTGAATTCTATAGGAGCTTGTCCCTCAATCACATTTTAAATATCGGTAATAACCCATTAAATCTCCTTATGACTGCTCGTCTTTCCTTGCACCAAATTGATCACGTTTTTTGAATCCGATTCAAAGATGATTCATCTGGCTAACTGATCTTATCCTTATAAGTAGTGCATTTGCCTCAACAAATTCAGGATCTCCTCCATAGTGACTTCTGTGCAGAACAAAAGCTAATACTGCACCATAACTATCTTTCACCATTGCACCCAATCCACCCACTAGCTGTTCTTCATTGTGGTAACATCAACATTAGCCTTGATTTCATGCTATTACATGCAGAGTGTCACGACCCCTTCCCTAGAGTAGGCCTAACTCTAGAAAGGGTTCGCATACCTCTTTAGTTCGAGCATTCTACATGTCATGCAATTCAAACATATATGTAAAAAAAATACTTCTTAAATTACAATTTAGCAAATCTCTGAAAAATCTTCAATGTTAAAGTTTACAGCACAAGTCTTAAAAGCATGGAAATAATATCCTAAATATCTAGACCAACCCGAAGAGCGATTGTGGCACGTGAATCAAATCCTGATACTGCTAATGTTGTGCTGGCGAACTTCCTGGGATGTTTGGCAAAATCGGGTGAGTTTAAAGTGCCCAGTAAGTAAAGCACTCATACTCTCAACATGACTTCACCAATAAAATATGGATATGTATGTATATATATGTAATAATATTTGAAAATAACATATTCTATAATAAGAACTATCTCAACCAACCATTCTCACAACGATACAACCATCCATCAAACATGGTTGCTAATTCGGGTCCGGAATAATAGAGGATTGAAACCAATGGGAGAGTACCTCATCACAACTCTCAAGATTTCCCACCATATCACCTCGCATAAATGTGAAAAATAGGGATATGGACAACGCTCCTTCCCTAATATTGCATAACATCACATAACCTCGCATCACATCACATCCCATCTTCGACTACTATTATACAAAACCCAGTAGCATAACATAATAACACACATCATCCAATACAGTCAAAGCTCACATTCAATTCATCAATCAAGAATTTATATTTTTCATGCTTTCAATAACTCAATAAACATCTCAATATATATTATAAATACACACAACACACACACACATATATATATAACTATTCTTATACAATAATATACACACACACACACACTTTCACGACAAACATCAATCAACAAACAATTGTGTTAAGAGAATCATCGTGCGTTATGATTACCTCATTCCACACAAAAGTCCTCTATATACTTATATCATCACTAAGATCCAAAAAAAATATAAAATTGCAATCACGTCCATCAATTTTACTAAAATTATGATTTTACTTTTAAACTTTTTAAATTTTCAATTTAACCCTAAAAGATTTTTACTATGTCATTTTAGTCCTAAAACTCTCAAATATTACTTATTAACCCCTATAAATTAGAATTTATAAATTTGAACTCCTAATTGTGTCAATATGCAATTAAGTCTAAATATTTCAAAAACTCACTTTTACACCCCCAAAACTGTAACAATCACATACCAAGCTCCAACGACCACCAAATTTCACAACGATGGAACCAACAATCAGTATATGTCACAAGGAACCAACAATCAGTATATGTCACAAGGATCACAATGATGATGGTGGTGATGGCTGATGCATGATGTTTATCGATGAACGACAAACGATGATAACTCTCATTTTTAGCTCGTTTCTCAACAACCAAAGGTTATATTAGGGCAAATGAAGTGTCCACACTACGTATCTCGATGAGGGGAGGATTTTGGTATGGGAGGTGAGGATCATGCATGGTGGCGCATGGTAGAGAAGACGCGGCGGCGTTTGCGGCTGTGTCAAATCGGTAGCCTGGTGCCATTAGATTTGTCTCGTCGAGAGGATTTCTCAGATATGGTCACTTGCTAGCAACGGTAATTGGATGTTGTCGAAAAACTCTTTTCTCTCTCCTGCCACACTTTCTCTCTCTAACTATTTCTCTCTCCACTGGTTTCGATTTTCTCTCTAAATGCTCATTGGAAATTGCCCTAATTCCCTCTATCAATAGTTCAATACTCTGCTCATCACACTACTCTTGAATCATGTTAAAATCCAAATAAAAGCTAAGGTGTTGTATTAATAGAAAGTTATGGATTAGTAGGATAAGTAGTGGGTGGTTGTTTTGTTTGTTTGAACGATTTGGAGATAATAAAACATATTAGGTATGGTAATAAGGTGGTAGGTAATTAGTTAGGTTTGTGTCAAATTGGTTTTATTCATAATGCATAATGTTACAATCTACCCACTTTACAAAAATTTCGTCCTCAAAATTTCTCAATCCTCGAACAGCTTTGGGTATTTCTCCATTATATCATGTTCCACATCCCAAGTAACCTCATGTATGTGATGATTAGACCACATGACCTTCACAAGATGAATACGTCTAGATATCAAATCTTGAACCTTTCGATCTATGATCTTCACGGGCTTCTCTTCTATGTCAGATTCTCACTCAACTCTACTGATTGACTCTCCACGATGTGATTAGGATCTTTTACATATTTCTTCAGCATTGATACATGAAATACCTTATAGATCATTTCTAATTCTGATGGTAATGCTAGACGATATGCCAACTTGCCTACTCTTTACAAAATCTCATAAGAACTAATATAACGCGGTGCTAACTTCCATTTCCAGCCAATCCTCAGTTCTTCCTTCCAATTAGAGACTTTTAAGAAAACTTTATCCTCCACTTGGAACTCAAAACCATTCATTCTTTTGTTAGTATAACTATTCTATCGACTTT
Source organism: Zanthoxylum bungeanum (assembly GCA_019454045.1). Classification (NCBI taxonomy): domain Eukaryota; kingdom Viridiplantae; phylum Streptophyta; class Magnoliopsida; order Sapindales; family Rutaceae; genus Zanthoxylum; species Zanthoxylum bungeanum. The sequence goes on from SKCR01031105.1 coordinate 27,840, forward strand.
GTACCTCTAACAATCTAGCTCAAATTAATCTGACATCTCTGATGTCATATCTACCAAATCCAAACCATGAATCTGTCTATCTCCAATCTCTCCCTAACAAACAGAAGTCCTACATCTCCTCCCATATAAAGCCTCAAACGGAGCCATACCGATACTAGCCTATAAGCTATTGTTGTAGGCAAACTCTATTAGATGTAAATGCTCGTCCAAAATTCTAGTAAACGTCAATACATATGATCTCAGTAAATCTTCTAATATCTGAATAGTCCACTCTGATTATCCGTCAGTCTGTGGGTGGAATATAGTGCTCATATAAATCTTCGACCCTATTGACTTCTGGAATCCCTGCCAAAAAATGAGAAGTAATTATGGCATCTCTTATGATATAATCTACACTGGTACACCATATTGTTGCACAATCTGCTCCACATACAATTTTACTAGCCTCTCCGGTCCCCATGTAACTCGAATTAGTATAAATGAGCAGATTTAGACAATCGATTCACTATCACCCAAATTGCATCATAACCCTTATATGTCATCGGTAGTCATACTGCAAAATCCATCGTAATGTTTTCCCACAGCCACTCAGGTAGAGGTAGAGGCTGGAGTAATCCGACTGGATGCCGATTTTCTGTTTTATCCTAATGACAAACCAACCATCACTATAGAGACTCTGAAATCTCTCACTTCATTCTCGGCCACCAATATGTCTTCTTCAGAATATGATACATCTTGGTGCTCCCAATATACATATTATATAGAGCATCATGAGCTTAATCCAAGATCTCCTGCTTAATCGCTCATGTAGGTTGTACCACCAACTTGTCACCAAAAAGTAATATGTCATCTGGACTCAGTCTGCATGTAGTATTCTCATTCTTTGCAGCCGATAAGCAGAAAAAATATAAATATTTATCGCCCTTTTTACTTAATATTTTATATATTTTCTCGGGTTTTGTGAATATTTTGATGTGTTTTGTGTTATTTTATAGATAAATAAAATACCGGGACTCACTGAAATTAAATCTAGACTAAAACGGCGAAAAACAGATGAAAATGGGCAAAATGGGAAATTTATTGTTCAACATTTTATGACACCGACACCGACACATCATCACGTGCATCATTATTGCATCATCACGTGCGTCATAACCGCATCATCATGATGTTAGCATAATTATTGATCTTCCGACAGCCGCCATCTACTGTAGCTCGCGTCGCGACGTGCAAGCTCTTGAAGCCTATAAATAAAGGTTGATTTCATTTGAATTCTTCATACTTTCTTCTGGGGAATTTTCTTAGAATACTAAGAAGAGAGCATATTGTTTGTTTAATTTCAGTTTTCTTGTATTTAATTTTTATTTTAAGTACTAAATCTTTCTTTGTTTTACTTAAAAGTATGAGTAGGTAACTTCTTTCTATTAGGGTGAAGGTGAAACTTTTATTATTATAATTAGATTAATCTCTCTTATTTTATAATATATAAATTATCTTAAAATCAAACTTAATTGGATACCGCCTTTATGGTCGGTTGGACTTAATTAAATTATTTTTAACCTGACTTAATTGGATACCGTCTTTATCGTCGGTTGGAATTAATTAAAATCTGACTTAATCAGGATACCACCTATATGTTTGGTTGGTAATATAATGTAAATTTATATATTATAATAAGGGAGATTCTAGATTTGAAATAATAAAAGCGGATCCCCAAACCCCAAGCATTTTATTTCATTGTTGTAATTTTTATCTTTTTAGTTTTCAATTAGTAGCATGATGTTTTATTTATTTATGTCTTTAGTATTCCTAGATATGTGTTGTAACTAAATACGTTGTCTAGGGTTGTGATGAAAACCAATATCAATGATTTAATACGTTGACTTTTCTTATGTCTTGTGTGGTGTATAGGTTTATTTATTGAGTCTAATTCTTAATGCTTCTTGTTAATTGGCCACTAATAAGATTGATTTGGTAAACTTAAAATGAACTTGGAAAATGGATTTTAGGTTTAGCCGTAGACTCAATAGCTCACGATCTCGCAATAACCTTAGAGATTTCCTTCCAGGATATGAATATACCTGTCTGGCGTGGGTAGCCATAATTGGAACTTAAACTAAATGAATTTGGAGTTTCTTAATTAATATAGGAATATAGTTAATTGGGTTACTTTGGGTGTTTGCATCTGACCATCGGAAGAGGCTTTTGCATAACTTCGTGTTCCAGGTTAATAAATTGACATATTACACAAGCATAAGTGTGGGAGCGACCACGACACTGTTGGGCTCACAGTCCGTAGGAATACAGTTAATTCGGTTACTTTGGGTGTTTGCATCTGACCATCAGAAGAGGCTTTTGCATAACTTCATGTTCCAGGTTAATAAACAGACATATTACACAAGCATAAGTGTGGGAGCGACCACGACACTGTTGGGCTCGCAGCTCGTAGAGAGTAAGAGTAGCCCATGGGGGACTAAATCGGAGATTAAAGGAGTCACCACCCAGTGTGAACTGGGAAATGATTTAATGCCGCACTCACCCCTCGCAAGGGAATACCTCAAACCGTTGAGTTCGGAATGATCCCTTACTTATGTCAGTATAATTGACGGGTTCACGCAATGGTATAACCAAGTCTTATGCAGCACATGCAAGATACTTCAAATAAACACACAAATTTGCACACCCATAAACATGAATATAAATAAAAGAAAATTAGTTCGAGAGGCATATTAAATAAAGAAGTATGATAACGTAAATCATAAGAATAGTAGAAGCGTTAATAATAAATACAAATAATTAAGCACATAATGTAAAATAAATAACTAAAGAGACGAAAATACATAAAATATAAAGAAAGAGGTTGTCTAGTGTGTGTGCGTTCATGTAGCGTTCGTAAACGCGTTCGAACGTGCTTGCATAAATAGAATCAATAATAACAGAAACACACATATATAAATATTCCCTAGTGGTACTTGCAGTTGTATCCCAAGTACATATCGCACTACCGTCCATTCAGATTCAGTGTGAACTGGGAAATGATTTAATGCCGCACTCACCCCTCGCAAGGGAATACCTCAAACCGTTGAGTTCGGAATGATCCCTTACTTATGCCAGTATAATGGACGGGTTCACGCAATGGTATAACCAAGTCTTATGCAGCACATGCAAGATACTTCAAATAACACACAAATTTGCACACCTATAAACATGAATATAAATAAAAGCAAATTAGTTCGAGAGGCTTATTAAATAAAGAAGTATGATACGTAAATCATAAGAATAGTAGAAGCGTTAATAATAAATACAAATAATTAAGCACATAATGTAAAATAAATAACTAAAGAGACGAAAATACATAAAATATAAAGAAAGAGGTTGTCTAGTGTGTGTGTGTTCATGTAGCGTTCGTAAACACGTTTGAACGTGCTTGCATAAATAGAATCAATAATAACAGAAACACGCATATATAAATATTCCCGAGTGGTACTTGCAGTTGTATCCCAAGTACAGACCGCACTACCGTCCATTCAGATTCCGCTACGGAATTTATGTATGGGTTTCCATCCGATATAGCGCAAGAGATAACACACAATGGTTAACGAAATGAAAACAAGCATGAAAGTAAATGTGAAGTAACATAACAAACATAAAAAAGAGTAAAAGCGGAACAACAAAATAAAATAAATAAACAAAAAGATGAATAACGAAACTAAATGCGGAAAAATAAATAAAGATAAATAAAAAAAATGGATGCGAAATGATAAATAAACGTGAGCAATAAAGTAAATGCGAAGTAATAAATAAAGATGAACGATAAAGTAAGTGCAGAATAATAAATAAATACGAGACTAAGTGCGGAAAAATAATTAAAGATAAACAACAAAATGAATGCGAGATAATAAATAAAGATGAACAATAAAGTAAATGCGAAATAATAAAATAAAGATAAAATACGAAACTAAGTGCGGAATGATAAATAACAGTAAATGGAAAAGAAAGGTAAATAGCAAAATAAAAGAAAGGAAATGCGACCAAAAGATTTGGCCGTTTTTAGTATAGGACCTCCCATGCCCGGCTGGACGAATTTCACGTCCAACCAAACATGTCTCGTCTAGAACAGCAAAATAAATATAATAAAAGGGTGCCCTCAGGTCTTACCTTTTAAGTCGCTTCTCGGGAGTGCGTTGGGATGTCGCCGAAAGGGTTAAAGCTTCGTTGTTTTTCATGTTTGCTGTTTCACTGTTTCTGCCACTGTTTCACTGTTTTGGGCTGTTGTTTTCACAGGCTTAGGGCTACTATTTGGTGATTATTTTGGGATTATTTTAGGGGTTTTAGGTTACTGTTTTTGGTGTTTCATGGGCTTATTTCTTCTCGGTTTTGGTGTTTGTTTTGTGTCGGTCAGGTGGCTTAATTTTATTGATATTTTATGTCGGTGGTGGGGCAGTTTTGTGGCTTATTGTGTTGTTTACTGGTCGGTGGAGCTTGTTGCTTCTTGTTGGATTTGTTTTGGTTGTTGTACGATTGTTTGGGTGTCTCGGCTGGTGGGGGTCTTTATTTCTTTGTTGTTTGTTTATTCGGTCAGTTTGGTTGTGGGGTTGAAGAGTTGTGTGTGTGTGGCCTGTGTGTTTTTTGGTTTCCGTGTGTGTGTGTAAGCTTTGTGTGGTCTTTTTTGTTTGTTTCGGTTAGTGAGTGGTGTCTTAGGTTTTTGTTTGTGGCTTTGTTGAAGGTTTGTCGGTGCAGGGGCAGTTTTTTGGTTTAGTTGTTTCTTGTTGATCGAATGAAGAAGAGTGGAAAGTGAAGTCGTGGCTTTGTTTAAGGGTTTGTCAGTGCAGGGGCAGTTTGTTGGTTTAGTTGTTTCTTGTTGATCGAATGAAGAAGAAGGGAAAGTGAAGTCGTGTGTGGGTCTCTAGTGTTTATCGGTGTAGGGGCAGTTTGTATTGTTCACGTTTTTGTTGCTTGTTCACTGTTTCTGCTCACAGTTTCACTGTTTTGGGCTGCTATTTTTGGGTTATTTTCGGGACTGTTTTGCTGGTTGATTGGGCTGCTGTTTGTGATTGGTTTTGGTTGTTTTTTATACTGTTTTTGGTCTTGATTTTGGCACTATTTTGGGTTGGTTAGCTTCTATTTTCTCGGTTGTTTGGCTTTTATTTGAGGCTAATTTGGTTTTTTTTGTGTGTTTCGGTGGTGATGATGGTTGCTGCTTTGGTCGGTGGGTAGGTTGTGAGGCTTGGTTTTGAGGATAAATGGATTTTCATGGATTGTAGAGGTTTTGGACTGAGGCTTAAGGTTTAAAACATAAATTGACTAAGCGAATCTGAGGCTAGCTAGTGAGTTCAAAATCCGATAAGGTATTAATTTTAGATTTTTCCCTTCCAGCATTCTTTTTCCGCAACTTCCGTAATTTTTTAGGTAGTGCCTTCATATGAGGCTCATCATTGGGCTTCATGCAAAAATGTAGTGCCTACAGGCGCCCCCACTTTGATGGGGCTTATGCAGTGTGTAACAGTGACAACCCTATCAAAGTCATGCATGCATTTTTACTTACCTGGTTCGTCGACCGTTGTCGGACTTACCTGTTGTTCTGCTACTGGCGTGAGCTACTTTGATCTATGGGCTTTATTCCATGGGCTTTATTCCCGAACTGTGTTGAGGGTGTGGGCTTTATTCCCGAACCGTGTTGAGTGTGGGCTTTATTCGTGAACTGTGTAGAGTGTGGGCTTTATTCCTGAACCGTGTTGAGTGTGGGCTTTATTCCCAAACTGTGCTAAGTGTGGGCTTTATTCCCGAACTGTGTTGAGTGTGGGCTTTATTCCTTGGGCTTTATTCCCGAACTGTGTTGAGAGTGGGCTTTATTCCCTGTACTTTATTCCCGAACTGTGTTGAGAGTGGGCTTTATTCCCTGGGCTTTATTCCCTGGGCTTTATTCCTGAACCGTGTTGAGTGTGGGCTTTATTCCCTAGGCTTTATTCCCGAACTGTGTTGAGAGTGGGCTTTATTCCCGAACTAAATTGAGTTGATGGTGAGGCGTTTTGACCCTGGGCTTTGTTCCCGAACCACCGAGTGTGAGATGCTTTGATCTCTGGGCTTTGTTCCCGAACTGAGTTGAGTTGATGGCGAGGTGCTTTGACCCCTGGGCTTTTTTCCCGAACCATCTCTGGGCTTTGTTCCTGAACTGAATTGAATTGATGGTGAGGTGCTTTGACCCATAGACTTTGTTCCCAAACTAAATTGAATTGATGGCGAGGTGCTTCGACCCCTGGGCTTTGTTCCCGAACCATCTCTAGGCTTTGTTCACAAATTGAATTAAATTGATGGAGATGTGCTTTGACCCCTGGGCTTTGTTTACGAGCCATCTCTGGGCTTTGTTCTCGAACTGAATTGAATTGATGGCGAGGTGTTTCGACCCATAGGCTTTGTTCCCGAACCATCTTTGGGCTTTATTCCCGAACTGTGTTGAGTTTGTTTGTTGCCATTCCTGGCTTGCTTGTTCTCATTCCCGAGGATTTCATTGTCTTTGTCGCTTTTACTTTTTCTTCAAAGCCTGTGAACACGAAACAAAAAAATTGTATGTATGTGACGTGTATGTATGTATGTATGCATGGATGCATTCCCTATTCCGATGGGTTTTCTTTGATGTTATCCTTAGTTAGGCCTTCATTGCGCTCTTTGGTGCCTTTTGCCTATAAAAGCTTTGGTCGCCCCCTAGGCATGCTTACAGTTTCTTTCTGGTGATTGCTAGTTTTCTTTGGTCTCATGGCTCATGATCATGTTGTGTCCCTTATTCGCGGGGTGGTAGACTGGTCGCCCCCATACCTGGTTTAGCTTTCTACTCTCCGTTGCCTGCATTGGGTCACGATGAATTACGCTTTTTTTGAAAGCGGCTTCATCCTTTTGGGAAACTGAAAGTCAAGTCTTCTGATTCCCAAATTTTAGAAATATGCCTTCTCTCGGAGGAGTTTGTTGTTATTCTTGGTTTGGATTTTTCTCCTACAACCCTTCCGGCGATGTTGGTTTTCCAATGTCTATACCTTTGGGAGGCCTTCGAAGTTTTCCTTGTTTTACAGGTTCGTACTATCTTTTGCTTAAGTTGTCCTCCTAATAGTTACACATATTATCGTCCTCAAATGATGCCTAGTAATGAAACCAGAGAACCTTCAAAACACTCAATGTAACTTAAATCCAAGTCTTTGAATAAATCATCTAGGCCAGACTCACAGTGTGTGTGTGTGTGTGCAAAGGTTCATTTAGAGCTTGATTCATAGGTAAGTCAACTCAATGATTTCGTTTAAAAATTGGGGATCGATGGGTCAAACCAACCTAGATGTCTCAATTATGCTCTGTAATCGCTTTTCGGTGCTCAATATGGTATGATTTTCTTTTTTTTTCAACACACCTACCCTTTAAGGTAGCATTTCTCCTCATGGTGGTCCTAATACTCGCCCATAGGTAGCTTCACGCTTATCGGTTATAGGTGGTTTAATTTTTTTTGCTTAGAGACTTTTCTTTTACTTTCAAACACACCACACATAATAACACAAGCAAATGAGGATAGACATCTAAGCAAACAATCATTCATCGACCTGTAATTTCTCCAACTAGTCACATTGCCAACTACTCGGGTTTTCACTGCTAAGAACCTATAGTTAAGTGCTTACGAGTCTAACATAGATCAACTACTCAAAGCATCAGATAAAAGTACATCAAGAACTTATCATTTCTAAGGTTTCACCCTAAAGTAAACAATTTTATCATTGGACTTATGCCTAACTGTTAATGACTAAAAGCAAATTTTTTTATTTTTTTATTTTTTTATTTTTTTTACTGAAGGCCCCTTATGGTCTTTCTACTTTGGCCGAAAAATTTTATGTTTCTTGGCTCCCTCTTCCTCGATATCCATGTTTGCAAAACCTTTTATGACAAGTCCTTCTTTTCTAACCCTACATATATCTATGATGGCTTTTAATACACGGGGGATAGTATGATACGTGTATGCATGCAATGCATGAGATGCATGTGGTTATTAAAACAACATATATCATTCCGACCTTATTCCTCCCACACTCGTGGTAAGTCCATTTCTGCCCTAGGTATGGCTTATTTTATGCACCAATGTGGGGTACACAAAATCGTTCTCTCTTATGCTACAAAGGTGAACCTTGGTTACCTCAGTCCCTCTCCATCGGTAAAAGACAAAGATTGCCCATTTACAATATTGACTAAGCCAATTATAGGGATCATGCCATTGTCTAGAAACGATGAATTGGGCCCTCGGTAATCACGGTTGTGGGGATGAACTTGGAGATATCCAAAAGTATACAAATATGCCGTAACAGGGCGTATCATTTCTGGATGAAAGCCAATGCGGATATCATACTCATGTATTTGGCATATTTGGATCATGTTTGGACCTTCTAAGCCCATCAAGGTTTTCATACAAGTTGGCCCATTATCATTTTAAAGCATTCAATCAGATTATCGCGAGGTGTAAACTTGTCACAATTGAAAAGGCCCAACAGGTTTACACTTTTGCGATAATGTGGCTAAAAAACTTCAAATGATAGGGGGCCCAAACATAAGGTGGCCCATCGTCATTTTGAAAACTTTTAGCCCAATTACCATAAGATGCAAACTTGTCCCAGTTTAAGTGGCCCAACAAGTTCGTACCCTATAACGAGAAGTCCAAATGGATCCAAACACAAGCATAAGGGGTAGCTTCTATAGGACATATCACTATGGTTCACATGTGGGCTTATAAGGGTATGGATAAAGGCTCCCACCGATGAAGGGTTGCTCACAACTAGGTCTCCCCACTCAAGGGTTCGGGCGACCAAGTGAGCACGACTTTTTTATACCCTAAGGTACGTGCCAACGATTGATGGTGCCATATAACGATCTGCCACCTTGAGTGAAAGCGACATCACGATACATGACACCATCAGGGTAATAAGGGTATGAAAAATATATGAGACTTGGGTAACCAAAGCCAAAGCCACAGACATTACAAGGCATTGTTTCGGGGTCGATTCTCTATCCCAGTGGTATAACCAATTAAAAGAGTCGCCACTCAGTGTGAACTGGGAAATGATTTAAGGCCGCACTCACCCCTCGCAAGGGAAGACCTCAAACCGTTGGGTTCGGAATGGTCCCTTACTTATGCCAGTATAATGGACGGGTTCACGCAATGGTATAACCAAGTCTTATACAGCACATGCAAGATACTTCAAATAAACACTCAAATTTGCTACCCATAAACATGAATATTAATAAAAGAAAATTAGTTCCAGACGCATATTAAATAAAGAAGTACAATAACGTAAATCATAAGAATAGTAGAAGCGTTAATAATAAATGCAAATAATTAAGCACATAATGCAAAATAAATAACTAAAGAGACGAAAATGCATAAAATATAAAGAAAGAGGTTGCCTAGTGTGTGTACGTTCGTGTAGCGTTTGTAAACGCGTTCGAACGTGCTTGCATAAATAGCATCAATAAAAACATAAACACGCATATATAAATATTCCCGAGCGGTACGTGGAGTTGTATCCCAAGTGAAGACCGCACTATCGTCCATTCGGATTCAGCTACTGAATTTATGTCTGGGTTTTCATCCGATATAATAAAAGAGATAACACACAATGGTTAACGTAATACAAACAGGCATGAAAGTAAATGTGAATTGACATAACAAAACATAAACAAGAGTAAAAGCGAAACAACAAAATAAAATAAATAAACAAAAAGATGAATAACGAAACTAAATGCGGAAAAATAAATAAAGATAAATAAAAAAAAATGTGAAACGATAAATAAACGTGAGCAATAAAGTAAATGCCAAGTAATAAAAAAGATGAACGATAAAGTAAGTGCGGAATAATAAATAAATACGAGAGTAAGTGTGGAAAAATAAATAAAGATAAACAACAAAATGAATGCGAGACAATAAATAAAGATGATCAATAAAGTAAATGCGAAATAATAAAATAAAGATAAAATACGAAACTAAGTGCGGAATGATAAATAACAGTAAATGGACAAGAAAGGTAAATAGCAAAATAAAAGAAAGGAGATGCAACCAAAAGATTTGGCCGTTTTTAGTATAGGACCTTGCATGCCCGGCTAGACGTATTTCACGTCCAACCAAACATGTGGCGTCCAGAACAACAAAATAAATATAATAAAAGGGTGCCCTCAGGTCTTACCTTTTAAGTCGCTTCTCGGGAGTGCGTTGGGATGTCACCGAAAGGGTTAAAGCTTCGTTGTTTTTCATGTTTGCCGTTTCACTGTTTCTGCCACTGTTTCACTGTTTTGGGCTGTTGTTTTCACAGGCTTAGGGCTACTATTTGGTGATTATTTTGGGACTATTTTAGGGGTTTTAGGCTACTGTTTTTGGTGGTTCAGGGGCTGATTTCTTCTCGGTTTTGGTGTTAGTTTTGTGTCGGTCATGTGGCTTAATTTTGTTGATGGTTTGTGTCGGTGGTGGGGCAGGTTTGTTGCTTATTGTGTTTTTATTGGTCAGTGGAGCTTGTTCCTTCTTGTTGGATTTGTTTTGGTTGTTGTTCGATTTTTTGGCTGTCTCGGCTGGTGGGGGTCTTTATTTATTTGTTGTTTGTTTATTCGGTCAGTTTGGTTGCAAGGTTGAAGAGTTGTGTGTGTGTGGCCTGTGTGTATTTTGGTTGTCGTGTGTGTGTGTAAGTTTTGTGTGGTATTTTTATTTGTTTCGGTTAGTGAGTGGTGTCTTAGGTTTTTGTTCGTGGCTTTGTTGAAGGGTTTGTCGGTGCAGGGGCAGTTTGTTGGTTTAGTTGTTTCTTGTTGATCGAATGAAGAAGAAGGGAAAATGAAGTTGTGGCTTTGTTTAAGGGTTTGTCAGTGCATAGACAGTTTGTTGGTTTAGTTGTTTCTTGTTGATCGAATGAAGAAGAAAGGAAAGTGAAGCCGTGTGTATGTCTCTAGTGTTTGTCAGTTCATGGGCAGTTTGTATTGTTCACATTTTTGTTGCTTGTTCGCCATTTCTGCTCACTGTTTCACTGTTTTAAGCTGCTGTTATTGGGTTATTTTTGGGACTGTTTTGCTGGTTGATTGGGCTACTATTTGTGATCGGTTTTGGTTTTTTTGATACTATTTTTGGTCTCGATTTTGGCACTATTTTGGGTTGATTCGCTTCTGTTTTCTCGGTTGTTTGGATTCTATTTGAGGCTAATTTGGTTGTTTTGTGTGTGTCGGTGGTGATGATGGTTGATGCTTTGGTTGGTGGGTAGTTTGTGAGACTTGGTTTTGAGGATAAATGGGTTTTCATGGATTGCGGGGGTTTTGGGCCGAGGCTTAAGGTTTAAAACAGAAATTGACTAAGCAAATACGAGGCATGCTAGTGAGTTCAAAATCCGATAAGGTATTAATTTTATAATTTTCCCTTCCGGCATTCGTTTTCTGCGACTTCCGTAATTTTTCAGGTAGTGCCTTCATACGAGGCTCATCATTGGGCTTCATGTAAAAATGCAGTGCCTACAATAAGGTAATCAACTCATCCTTAGAAAGATATTGGTAGGATTCACAACCCTGGATATTTTCATATCATTGTTTAAAACTTAAAATCTACCTTTGTTTTGTTTTATTTACTTATTTTAGATAAAAATCATCTTCCAACCAAAAATCAAATCAATTAGATACGTGTAGAAATTTAGCTTCATAAATTAATAGCATGGGTATTAAGTCCTCGTGGGATCGATACATTTTATACTACTTGAGCGATACTTGCGCTTGTGTACGTGTGTGTTTACCACCGATCAGTAGCCTTTGTCCACCAAAATTCACATTTAGAGATCTTGGTATATAACTGCTCCCTCCTTAAATTCTCCAATACCAATCGAAGGTGTTGTTTATGATCGATGCAATAAGGCAAGTATATAAATATATTATCAATAAATATTATGATGAACTTATCTAGATACAGTATCACCATCATCTTGTACCTCATGCTCTGTCATGGGAAAGACTCGTCCCCTATCAGCATCAGGTGCAATATGTGCCTGTGATATCTGTCATCTACCACCATATATTCCACTCGAAGCCCCTATGCCTCTATTCTGTGTGGAACTTGAGCCTTGATCATAGTTACCATTAGAATTTGTCCCTCTACCATATCATGTTATCACCAGTGGGGTAATGTCTAGCCAAATGTCCAAGTTATTGACATTCGAACCACTTCATTCCTCTGTTGCAGTATATACTGATATAACCCTTCTAACCACAAATATATCATTGACGTGGGCCAGTAAGTTAAGATGCTACACTTGATGCACTACCATTACATATGGTATTGTGCCTCTACTATGACCAATGCCCAGTCCGACTCCCACGAAACTTTCCGCTAAAAGGTGTAGTATGTGTGCCTCTGGGTGGTATTCTATTATGACTGCTTTGGGAAATACGGTATGTTATTGGATCTACCATATCTCCCTTCAGAGATCTCATCTCGCTTTTTTTTCTAGTCTCCTAAAAATATGCTCTGTTCTCTCTCTCGATTTTGATGTCATTCTCTGTAATCATTGCCGTGTCAACCAGTACTGTCTATGAAAGCTTCCCCAAAATTGAGATCTTTGATCTAATCTCTTGTCTCATTCTACCCTTGAATTTATCGCACATGTCTTCCTCACGTCGTATTAACTCCGGATAATAACGAGACATGGAAATCATCCACCTCTCATACTCCATCACCGTCTCTGTTGTTCCTTGAACCATATGCTCGAACTAACGACACTGCTCGCTCTGATAGGCATAAGAGAAGTATTTATCATTTAAAGCTTTCTCAAATATATCCCATATGATATACTAAGGTCTTCTAGGTCCATCAACTCTCCAATAACCTGTTGTTCTCAATCTTTCATTTAGTACAGTCTTAGTGTGCTTCCAGCAGGTCTCAACTTCACATCTCATCAAAAAAGTAGAAAACTTAACCTTCTCTTGATCGGTCAAGTCTAACCCACTGAATATATGCTCGATGTCATTCTTTCACTTCTTTGTAGTGTGGGGATCAACTGTATTATGAAACTGAGGAGGCATCAAGTTGAGAAATTGGTATAGTTTGCTCGTGTTACCACTACTACTTGAAGGTATATTGGCGGTTGGCCCTCTGAAAACCATATGTGTAACTATATTGATAAACCTCCCTAACACATATTACAAATGTATGGCTATCGAGGGATTTGAAGATGGAGCGACTGTAGGCGCTGGTTTTCACCCGAGGCCTACAATTGAGATTTCGTATAGGGGCACTGGCGATCCTGCAAAACAAAGATGTAGGGTGAGCGTGGAGGTCTACCCACCGGTGTGGTGGTTGCCGTAGGCACTCCGACGCCCAAGTCAATGATGGGGATGAGATGTATTAAGTCGTAAGAGGAGGGGCAAGGTCAGATGTTACCTTGATCCCCGTAGACTGCCGTGAGGGCGGTAGGAATGAGGTGATGTGAGTCGGAATGTGAATGTCTCTCCCCCTTTTCCTCATGAAGCCTCCTTTTCTTTATACCCACCTGGGGGTATGTCCTTAATCACACTCGATCACTCGTAACGGTCGACTTCATGAGGGATATTTACTTCTTTCACCCGTTGTAGGTTGGAACGGCTGGTTATGAATGGTGTTTATGAGCCAAGGCGTTATGTGGACTGACCTTTGGATGATCATTCGGTTGCGGGTGATGGTGTTCGTTAGGCCTGGGCCTGCGCCATGACTTTGGGGTTTGATTAGAGAGCTTCGGGGGTGTATTTGGTAGTGGTCCTGGAGCAAAATGTCGAAATTACCCTTGGACCAAATTTGGCCCGTACAGTTTGTCCCCTACTCTCTAAGTCAAAAGTCATTGGCTTGGAGAGTACTTGACGCATGTGTCGCCTGGGACGAGGCCATATTATGTAGCTGTACTCTAGTGTTGATGCTGCCTACTAATTGAACCAAACGAATATCAGGTTAACAACTTGAGTCTACAAGAGCCATTGGGGAAGTACCCAATCGTTTGGACCCGATGAAGGTCAGTATATCAGTCATACGACATATGCCCTCCATGTCTACAAGTTGACTCGAAATGAGTCTATGGGGGATGTCCCCGGTCGACTGGACTTGATGAGTCCAGGAAGATTTGAGTCATACGACATGCGAAATCAATGTCTATAAGTTGACTCGACATGAGTCTATGGGGATGTCCACGGTCGACTGGACTTGATGAGTCCAGGAAGATTTGAGTCATACGACATGCGAAATCCATGTCTATAAGTTGACTCGACATGAGTCTATGGGGGATGTCCCCGGTCGACTGAACCAGATGATGGTTCAGGAGGATATAAGTCATACGACATGTGTTAATCCATGTCTACAACTTGACTCGACATGAGTCTATGGGGGATGTCCCCGGTCGACTGAACCAGATGATGGTTCAGGAGGATATAAGTCATACGACATGTGTTAATCCATGTCTACAACTTGACTCGACATGAGTCTATGGGGGATGTCCCCGGTCGACTGAACCAGATGATGGTTCAGGAGGATATAAGTCATACGACATGTGTTAATCCATGTCTACAACTTGACTCGACATGAGTCTATGGGGGATGTCCCCGGTCGACTGAACCAGATGATGGTTCAGGAGGATATAAGTCATACGACATGTGTTAATCCATGTCTACAACTTGACTCGACATGAGTCTATGGGGGATGTCCCCGGTCGACTGAACCAGATGATGGTTCAGGAGGATATAATTCATACGACATGTGTAGTCCATGTCTATAACTTGACTCGACATGAGTCTATGGGGGATGTCCCCGGTCGACTGAACCAGATGATGGTTCAGGAGGATATAATTCATACGACATGTGTTAATCCATGTCTACAACTTGACTCGACATGAGTCTATGGGGGATGTCCCCGGTCGACTGAACCAGATGATGGTTCAGGAGGATATAATTCATACGACATGTGTAGTCCATGTCTATAACTTGACTCGACATGAGTCTATGGGGGATGTCCCCGGTCGACTGAACCAGATGATGGTTCAGGAGGATATAAGTCATACGACATGTGTTAATCCATGTCTACAACTTGACTCGACATGAGTCTATGGGGGATGTCCCCGGTCGACTGAACCAGATGATGGTTCAGGAGGATATAATTCATACGACATGTGTAGTCCATGTCTATAACTTGACTCGACATGAGTCTATGGGGGATGTCCCCGGTCGACTGAACCAGATGATGGTTCAGGAGGATATAAGTCATACGACATGTGTTAATCCATGTCTACAACTTGACTCGACATGAGTCTTTGGGGGATGTCCCCGGTCGACTGAACCAGATGATGGTTCAGGAGGATATAAGTCATACGACATGTGTTAATCCATGTCTACAACTTGACTCGACATGAGTCTATAGGGGATGTCCCGGTCGACTGAACCAGATGATGGTTCAGGAGGATATAAGTCATACGACATGTGTTAATCCATGTCTACAACTTGACTCGACATGAGTCTATGGGGGATGTCCCCGGTCGACTGAACCAGATGATGGTTCAGGAGGATATAATTCATACGACATGTGTAGTCCATGTCTATAACTTGACTCGACATGAGTCTATGGGGGATGTCCCCGGTCGACTGAACCAGATGATGGTTCAGGAGGATATAAGTCATACGACATGTGTTAATCCATGTCTACAACTTGTCTCGACATGAGTCTATGGGGGATGTCCCCGGTCGACTGAACCAGATGATGGTTCAGGAGGATATAATTCATACGACATGTGTAGTCCATGTCTATAACTTGACTCGACATGAGTCTATGGGGGATGTCCCCGGTCGACTGAACCGGATGAAGGTTCAGAATAATCTCCATTCGACTGGTCAGAGGACCAGTGGATTGTTTCACATTGTCGTGTCGATTGGGAGCAACTCACATGACCATGCTAATCTAGTGATCATGAACATTATCAATAGACATGATTGGAGGCTTTATCGAGTGGGCCAGCTGGTGGCTATAATAATAAATGTGCTCTGTTGACAGGGTGAGATATTGGCAACCCATCAGTTGTCGAATGGAAGAAAGTAATGCAATAATGTTTTTGTACATGTCGTCTGGGATAGAATCGTTTGGGGAACTTGATGGCTATCCCGAGTAAGAATGAGGTCTGTTGCGTCGAATGAAACCACAGTATGCCTTTATAGATGTTTCCTAAACCATTGTCGTCTGGAAAAATTATGGCCATATTCGGTTAGAATAAAGTTTGTCATCTGGGGCAGTCTACTAGCTGGAGCTCCTATATGAAAAAATAGTCACTCGTCCCATGATGGATACTGATCTTCGAATGGAATTTTTTTTTTTTTTTTTTTTTTTTAAAGCAAGTGTAGGCTGAGATATGAGGGTTTTGTAAGTTAGGCTTGTGCGCATAGGCAAGGGTTGTCAAGTGATGTGGGTGGTATGGGATTTAAATGGCCCATGGTTTTCTTCACGTGACAGTGGATGGACTTTGACTGACTTGACATTTGCGTGAGTGGGTTGGTTTTCTGCGTGATAGCTTTTTGGCAGGGCTTCTGTAAAGTTGGCTCATTCATCTCATTTTATCTCTCCTTCACGTGTTTTCTTCTTCTGCAAATTGGCAGCTCTTTATGCGATTCTGACTTACTCTTTATTCATTTTCACGTGGCTAGTTTCTGCCTGCATGGGCCTTTTCTTCTCGGGCTGTATTGGTTTTACTCTCTCCATGCTTGGTTTCAGCTTTGCGTGTATATGGGCTTATGGTAGACTTACTTCACGTGGCTTCTGCTTCAAGCATGAAGGGCGTAACTTAATTGGCTTATGTGGGCTTTCATGTCATTTGTCGACTCAACTCTTCGAGCAAACATGCGCCTAAGGTATTTGTAATTCATGTGGGCTTCGTGTTCGTATTAGTATATTTGTATGCCTATTGGGCTTTTCTTTTAGTGGGCTTGCGCGTCTTCTTATAGTTTTATTAGTGGCATGCGTATCATAAATTGCCATTTGGACTTTATTTATTTTTCATAATTTAGACTCTATCTATTGTAGGCTTACGCCATAATCTGGGGGATGCCTGAGAAGAATGTTGTGAGATGTATGCTTTTTTGAGTAGTGGGTATTGCAGGCTTGAGATGATGAGAAATGGTAATGCGAATTTATTTCAGAATGCTAAAGAGAGGTTGTGATCCGGAGAGACATATATTGGTACCGCATCAAAGAGAATAATATGTCACATGTAAGAATGGGTGAAGTTGTAAGAGGATTTCACTCTATCAGACATCCTTGAAGCTTTCACTCACTACTCAAGACCTGAAGAAGGTCCATCATGCTACAATGGAATGAGCTTGATGAATGTCATCAAGGTCATTCACGAGTCTAGTGCTGAGTGGACTTGACTACTGGAGTTAACGAAAGTCCAAGGTCATTATTCCTGACTTCTCTAGTCCTATAGAGGGTTTGGTTCCTCATACTACCATCGTTACTCTACAAGACCTAACAAAAGTAATTGAGTGTCTAATGTCGAGCGGACCTCATGGAGTTCCAAAATAATTTCACCCTACCTACTAGATGAAGGTTGGTCGATTGAACCTGTCGTAGGTTCCAATGATTTTTCATTCTAGACATGATAAAAGATTTCCTATGTAGTATAGACTTGGCAATGTTAAATCAACGTAGTGTGCAAAAGATAACTAACATTTTATGTCCTCTGGGGGAGATAACAACCATCACATGTAAAATGGTAAATCATATGTTTGAAGTTGTTTGTCTAATGGTACCCCAGTCAAGCTAAGTCTTATTCTATCTCATGTCGAATGGAATTTTAAACAAGTGTCAGGTCTCATACGTGGAGTGTCGAGTGAAATCTTTACCGAATACTAAACTATCATTTAATGGCGAATGGGATCTTTGTCAAACTGGGTGTAGTATTGTTGATTGGGATATTTCTATCAAGTCTTAAGTCGTACATTGAAAATGTCGATTGTGTCATTCATCACAATTACCTAGTTTTAAATTATAGTGTCGACTGGGACACCCATAACAAGTATCATATTATAAGACCTACTATAAAGCCCCATACCTTAGTGATGTCAACTGAGATATTCTTAAAAAAGTGTAAGCCATACCTGGTAAGGTCGATAGGGATGTCCACGCCCAATCTTCACCCCGGGTGTCCCTAATGTTGGTCCACGGGACCCTAATCGATTATAGTCTGAATTTGACGACAATCCATTATGTCTTGTAGTCTGAAGGGAATGACATTCTATCCATGCCATCTAGAGTATATGATGACCATCATATGCAGTCTCGAATAGATGACAATTATGGAGAATGGTTAATTGGGTATGCTGGGGATTAAGAGGGTATTCTTATGTTGATCGGAGGGAGCGTGTAAAATGGTTCAAATCATGGTCTAGATATGTCGATTGATAAGATCGTAGATGGAGAGATCCTTGCATGGTTTGAATCGCCAGGGCCCCACGGTGGGCGCCAAACTGTAGGCGCTGGTTTTCACCCGAGGCCTACAATTGAGATTTCGTATAGGGGCACTGGCGATCCTGCAAAACAAAGATGTAGGGTGAGCGTGGAGGTCTACCCACCGGTGTGGTGGTTGCCGTAGGCACTCCGACGCCCAAGTCAATGATGGGGATGAGATGTATTAAGTCGTAAGAGGATGAGCAAGGTCAGATGTTACCTTGATCCCCGTAGACTGCCGTGAGGGCGGTAGGAATGAGGTGATGTGAGTCGGAATGTGAATGTGTGTCCCTTTTTCCTCATGAAGCCTCCTTCTCTTTATACCCACCTGGGGGTATGTCCTTAATCACACTCGATCACTCGTAACGGTCGACTTCATGAGGGAAATTTACTTCTTTCACCCGTTGTAGGTTGGAACGGCTGGTTATGAATGGTGTTTATGAGCCAAGGCGTTATGTGGACTGACCTTTGGATGATCATTCGGTTGCGGGTGATGGTGTTCGTTAGGCCTGGGCCTGCGCCATGACTTTGGGGTTTGATTAGAGAGCTTCGGGGGTGTATTTGGTAGTGGTCCTGGAGCAAAATGTCGAAATTACCCTTGGACCAAATTTGGCCCGTACAGCGACATGGGTTATTTTAAGTGTAGTCGCAGGTATAGGTTCATTACAGCTGCAGGAATATCAGTGAGGGACAATTGTCAAAACTACTTGAGGTATAGGTCTATAACATTTATCACCTTCAATAATTGGCGGAACACCACATGAAGCTACATCTAGTTCAGGATCTACAGGCTGAGTGTGAGGTCTCTCAATACCAATACCTGGCATTCTCATATATCGTCGAGCTATGCCTCTCTCACTCTGAGTACCAGTATTACGGCCACATTCATACATTTTCTTTTAAACAAAAACTATTCTTTTAATGCCCTCATCTAATGCAATGTGTCTACAGAATCTAAAACCTTAGGTTCTAATACCAAATCTCTCACGACCCCCTCTCTAGAGCAGGCCCAACCCTAGAAAATGGTTCGCGGACCTCATTAGTTCAAGCATTCTACATGTCATACATTTCAAACTTATATGTAAAAAAATAATACTTCTTAAATTACAATTTAGAAAATCTCTAAATGTCTGGACCAACCCGAAGAGCTACAGTGACATGTGGATCAAATCCTAGTACTGCTACTACTATGCTGGCGAACTACCTGAGATGTTTGGGAAAAAATGGTGAGCTTAATGAGCCTAGTAAGTAAAACAATCATACTCTCAACACGACCCCACCAATAAAATAAGTATTTATGTATATATGTAATAACATTTGAAAATAATATATACTATAATAAGAACTATCTCAACCAACCATTCTCACAACAATACAATTATCCATCAAACATGGTTGCTAATCT
This sequence comes from Zanthoxylum bungeanum, assembly GCA_019454045.1. NCBI lineage: Eukaryota > Viridiplantae > Streptophyta > Magnoliopsida > Sapindales > Rutaceae > Zanthoxylum > Zanthoxylum bungeanum. Next base: position 47,730 of record SKCR01031105.1, read on the forward strand.
GGACCCGACATAATAGGGAATTGAAATCAATGAGAGAGTAACTCACCACAACTCTCAAGGTCTCCCACCATATCACATCGTATAAATGTGCAAAAGGGGAAACTGGACAACTCTCCTCCCATAATCTTGCATAACATTGCATAACCTCGCATGACATCTCATCTCATCTCAGACCACTATTATACAAATGCGACAGCATAACATAACAACACACATCATCCAATAACAAATCTCATATTCAACCCATCAATCTCATCTCACAATCACGAATTTATATTTCTCATGCTTTCAATAACTCAATAAATATCTCAATATATTTATAAATATATATACTCATATATATATATATTATATATATATCTATATATATATAACTATTTATCTACAATATTAATACACACACACACACCTCTTTCACGACAAATATCACAACCAACAACAAATTATGTTAAAGGAATTATCATGTGTTTTTTACTTACCTCAATCCACGCAAAAGTCCTTATATACTTATATCCTCGCTAAGATCTGAAAAATATAAAATTATGGCCAGATCCCTCAATTTTGCTAAAAATTATGATTTTACCCCTAAACTTTGTAAATATTCAATTTAATCCCAATTTTTTTCTTCTAAGTCATTTTAGTCCTAAAACTCGCAAATATTACTTTTTAACCCCTGTAAATCAGAATTTTCAGATTTGCACTCATAATAATGCCTATATGCAATTAAGTCCAAAACTTTTAAAATCTTACGTTGACACCCCCAAAATGTCGGATATTATCTAGGTCCCAAGGATCATAAATCAAGCATGAACATGTGTGAATACAATCGAGAAAGTCGCGGAATACTTACATCGATCGGTTGAGCGACGCGCGGAGGCAACAAAAACTTCGGATTCTGCCCTTTCACTGGTTCGGCAGTGAGCTGCATTCCCTCACTGGTTTCGGCCATTGGAGATCAACTTCCAAGCTCCAAGCTTCGTCGTGGTGATTCCCGGCTCATATGGGTGGACTTCCCTATCACCATTCGCATGATCCCAGAGTGTGCTAGCACTCTTGATTTTGCAAGAAATCACACTTGCCCCATCATTTCTTCAAACTCTCGGCAGTTCACTGCCTTACAAGAAGAAGAAAATGGCGTGAGGAGAGAATAGGGAAAGAGAGGAGAGATGAGAGTGTGTGTTGTATTTGGCTAAAAAGGTGTATCATATACACTTAATCAATTTCAAAAATTGATTTGCCCATTTTGTTTTTCCAAAAAATCAAATGGCATTCAAGTTTTGCCAACCACCACATCAACTATTCACATCACACAAGTCAATCAAGTTGTCAAGTCACATCACTCAAAGTGACAAGTGATTTGACGCTTGATGTGACGCTAGATACGACTAGCGATTTGACGCTTGATTTGACGTGCCGCGCTCGAATTCGAAATACGAATGCGCTCGCAAATTATCTCGGGCTCGGGTTCGCTAATTCCCAATTAACGAATTTTCCGTTGCGTCGTAATTAAATGATTACGCCTAGCGAAATCACTATTCACATCGCTAACGAATTAATTCTAAATTAATTTGTTCGCCCGAATTAAAATCTAATTTTAATTCCACGTCGAAATCCAATTTCGTTTAATATATCAAATATATTAATTTCTCGATTAATTCCAAATTAATCGTTCTCTCTCTTTAAATGATATTTTATCCCAGATAAAATATCTCTGCAATTAATCCCAGATTAATTTTCTCTCTCACGTTATTAATCCCAGAATTATTAAAAGTGCGAGTCATACGTCATCGGTGAATCTTTGGGAAGAGACCCATGAGATCCCCGAAATGTTGGCAGTAAATTCGGTCGTCGGACTATCCGAACACGTAAGTACCTCGTACTACGTTTATACCGATTTACAAGACAAGGTTGGCCTCTAGCAAAGCGCCATTCCTACCCAATTCTCCGGAAATATCCTTACAGGAATAAAGGATCTATATCAGGCGTAGTATACGTAGTATTGCGTATTTCTGTCCAGTATCAGATGATCACATGCAAGGCATGGGGCTGGTACAGTGTCTGCCCCGTACGAAGCATATATCGGATTACAAGCAACTAGTCTCTTTAAAATCGGATAATCATGAGTCAATCATATTATTCGGACGGTTGCAACCCTTATATAGAGAACCAGTTCTGTATCCCTGCGCGATCATCAACTCCATATGACTGGAGTGACACTTCCGTCTTGACATCACACCCAACACACTACGATTCTCAATATACCCAGCATCGGCGTACACAGAACCTGTTAAAGCTCTGGACGACCTCAACCAAAGTAAATTGATTGTCGCAAGTATTAGCGGTGCAAGTCTCAAGTTAAGACCAAATACACCTACCCTGATTTCGGATTTCCATAGACACATAGTTATAGTACCAATGGAATTCCGATGGGGTCTTATCCAGAGCGAAGCTGTTTCCCGTACCATCGGTGAAACACAACCTTCTATTACACTTGCATGAGTATCATATACCCAAATATACGAGAACTATGCTGTTGTGCCCTCACAACGCGCACAAGTGTAATACTAATCTTTTACGCATTCATCAATGTCCAATCTCGATAATGCTCTGACTAGGGATATTTAATGATTTATCCTTCGTGGATTGATATTGTCTCATATCATTCTCATCCAGGAACAAATCACAGGGACCTCCTATCATTTATATATCTAGGTGATCTAATCACAAATGATAAGAGTGCAATCTCCTTTGTCACATAGTTAATTTGTACACAAACACCGTGATCTGTACAAATAGTGACACTATGGGTCATAATTGTCCAACAATCTCCCACTTGGCCTATAGCCAGTCACTCGAGTGCTTGACACCCGAACTATGTACGGTTGTCTCAAACTGCTGAGAAATGCTTTCGTCAGCGGATTTTCATGATTATCATCTGATGCGATTTATTCGATCATCACATCGCCACGATGTATGATCCGAATGAATCAGATGAATATCGAAGTATCTGTCTGGATCATTGATGAGACCATTAATTCTTTAGCCTGTGCTGACGCCTAGCTCAGCTGCTAACAGAACTATATCTAATCTAATTAGATTTGTTTATCGACCCAGAAGGCTTCTATTGCTGCCTCAGCTGCAGCAATAACCCGCATTTGTTGTTTATTCGGTAACAGTATCTTGCTTGGAAGATTTCCAGCTCACTGTTCCGTTATTCAAACTGTATAGTACCGTTTGCGACTTTTAGTCGTCTTATCGGTTAGGAAACTTGCTACAATGATCCCAGTCACTTCAAGTTCTCCTTCTCCATAGACTAAGATAACATCTTTAGTTCTCTAAGATACTAATAGATGTTCTTAACATCAATCCAGTGACTATCACTCGAATTGGCCAGTTTGTGAATCCATATGCTCAAAGCGTATGAGATACCAGGTTACGTATATTTTTCAATGTACGGGTTTCTCGGAGAATTTACTCGAAAGCCTAGCTTTCACCGATTGTATTTATGGGAATATCATTTCCAAGAAATAACATGTTATCATTATTTTTATAGGACAGCCACTGTCAGTGCGCTCCCACTAACCCTCTTATATACACAAGAATCATTTTCGTTTTGAATTAAATCATACTCCATTATGATTATATCAAAACGATAATTCCAAGAACCTATGCTTGCTTCAATCCAAACATGGATTTAATAACCTGCAAAACTTGTTTGCTAGTTATGGTACGACAAAACCGTCAGGATGTTGTAAACATCCTCCAAAAGGTTGCCTTTTCAGGAAAGCGATTTTCCCGTAAAACTGTCATATTTCATAAATGAAACATGTAGCTTTAACAAGCATTATCCAAATGGATTTACCGTGGCAATAGTTAAAAGGTTGAATCGTAATCAGCACAATGTTGATAACGATACCTTTTCGCTAAAAGCCTAGCTTTATACGTTGGTATGTTGCCATCCATGTACGTCTTCCTTGAAGACTTATAAGTACCAATAGGCACAATGTCTTACGGTACATCAACTAGTATCCAAACTAAGTTGATATACATGGAATCCATTTCGGATTCATGACACTTTGTCATAATTAGGGAGTCGATACCTTGTATCACTTCCTCATACGTAGTCAGTTGGTATACCTCAATAAGACTAACATCTTTATGAGGTGAGATCAGAAACCCATACCCCAGGTTGTTTTCTGACTCTCTCCGACCTACGCGGTTCTTGTGTATTCAAAGATTATTGGAATAGTTTCATCCTTGATGAACTATATGTGTTCCATTAAGAATGGGTACCATGAACAGTATTACTCCGATTTTCATCGAGTTTTACTATCCTTCCACTTACCACTGCATATCGGTATTCCTCTTAGGAAAACCGCATGGTGAGCAACAATCTAATTGTTTTCTTGTGAGATGTCTAAGTACTATATTTATGTATCCCTAAGATAACCTACATTTGGCACTTATCCAATTTGGGTTTTAGTTTGGTATCATCCAAACATTTGCCTAGCATTCCCAAATTTATCAGGAATGCGAAACCCGATTTCTTTCCTGTTCATATCTAATATCAAATCTGTCAAACAGATTTTAATTGAACCTTATTCAAAATAAGTTCTGCACTGTTTATGCTTATCCGTTGAAGGAAATGGTAGCTCAGAGCGACTCATGATTAACCTTATCATGTCCAATAAAATTCGGTTACTCAGTTCGGACACACCGTCAGGATGACGTGTTCCAGGAGGAGTCCTCATTGAAAGAATACTATAATCTTTCAAGTATTTGACAAACTTATTGCTTAAGTATTTTCCATTACGGTCTTACCGTGACGGTTTAATACTTTAGCTGATCTGTTTGTCTATTTCATGTCGAAACTGAAAGTTTCCGATTTGTGTTTCAAAAGAAACACATAACCATAACGCGATGCCACATCCATAAAGGTCATGAAATATTCATATCCACCTCTAGCCTAGCTAGACATGGGCCCACTTGCTTCACTATGAACTAGGGCTAACAGATCAGTGGCATTTACACTTTTACCAAGTAAATAGTGTTTTAGGCACTTTGCCCAATAAACTAGATTCGTAGACTTCATTTGAATAGAATCAAATTAGTCCGAGTACCCACTCTTCAAAAGTGTGGATATACGATTCTTGTTTAATTGTGTCCCAGACAACAATGCCACAATATGTTTCTTCTGATCAAATCAGTCTGAGCTATTTGTTTGTCATGTTATATATTTGAGATTTATTTATATTCAAAAAATACTGTTATTATTCACATCTAATGTGTTTATCTCAATATGATCTTTATATAATAAAACACTTTAGTGTTCTAGAATATAAAGGTTCACCCGCAGCGGGTTAAACACTGATACAGAGATAATGTTTCTAGTCAAACTAGTTACATTATAACAGCTTCTTAATCCTGCTCATTGCAGATTCTGAACATCAGTATATATTTATGTACCACACTAAGTATTTAAAATCCAATTTTAATACTAGTAGTGAACATAATATGACAAACATATTTGAAGTCAGAGCCTTGCTCGTTCTTCAATTCCTTCATGTATGCTTTGTCCAAACGGCAGTCACGCTTCCGCGATCCCGTTTGCCACATTTAGGCAGACATTTTGGGATATGTCTTTTTTCTTCCCAGAAGAATATAATGATATTGCCTTTGCCTGTTTCAACATTCCAGAAGCCTTTGGCCAAGCCTTGGCCTTCTAGAATATCGAAATAAGGTGCGCATTGCGCAACTTGCCTAATTGCAAAGTTTGACTTTATCTCCTTCAGTATAGTCATTAACTCTCCAATAATTATTTATTGCAATTTTAATACTTCTAAGATTCTAAGAATAGATTCTTTGAAGATCCTTCAATTTCATTATCATACTTTAAAGATCTAATCCTTAGTTCTGATTCAGAAATTAAGGAGTCTACTGCGGTAAATATAATGGATTAAGCACTAAAGTTATCATTACATAAATCTTCCAAAGATTATGGTCTACTATTTGCTTAACTCCTGATCTTAGGCTTAATATGTTATTTTATCAAAATAAAGTAACTTATTATTTTCCAGGACCATCCTGAGATTTATTCCCAATTGAAAATTAAACCATTTAAACACATTTTCCTTAGGATTATGTTTTAAATGTCAATCTTTCAATTTTATCTTGATTCTAATAGTCCAACTATTTAATCAGCTATAATTTAATAGATTAAAATCATTTATATTGATTACTATAATCCAATTATAAAATCAACTATAAATGAATAGTTTGAATATAGTCCAACTATTTATTAAAACAACAATTTAAATATTAGTCCAACTAACATTTAATTTGTAACGACGAATGATATTTGATTTGAGCGCGTATGGTAAGTAATTAAACGAATATTGCAAATTCAATTTCTGCCTCCCACTATTTTTCGGCGAGCCTCTAACCCTCTGTCGAGTACTCGGGAAACCGTGTTTTCTAGTGGGCTAGGATCCCGTTAAATATCACACAATCTTGACTTTGGCCAACAAATTGTATGATAATTAACTAGGTAGATCTCTAAGATCGATTGGATCCAATCCAATTCCTAGATCCGGTAGGGGGACATCCAAGTCCGAAACATATATCTTATATATGCCAATACATCCAATGTATTACCTAACCTTTTTCCTCTGAACCAACTAAGCCTTGGCTTTGGCACAACAAACTTAGTGATCCCAGTCAAGCGCGACCCATTGACCATGGAAAGCTTCGTAATCAATGTCGATGGACAAGAAGTGGTCTTGACTTTGGCCAACAAACCACAACTTGGACAAGACACTGACATGTAACAAAGCTCTCGTGATTCAAACACATCCTCGACAGACAAAGGCCTTGAATTTGGCCAACAAGCCAATGCCAGTCTCGGATCTTGAGTGAGAATCACTCAATGGAAGGAAAGACGCTTAATATTTTGCGAGGGTTTTTCGTGTGCAAATTGGCAACCAATTTATTATCTTTGTTAAGGTATCATCATCATACACCCTTAAACATGCATTCTAAACACATAATAAAGTGCATATGAAAAATAATAATGATATGCGGATGGATACTTTACACATTGATCCTAGATCAAATCTCTCCCTTTCTCTCTCCCGCTAGAACAAGTATTGCTTCTACCCGTTACACTACACTTCTAAAGAAACCTCATTTACATTGAGGGGAATAGGTGAAAAGAGAATACAAAGAATAAGGATGTGATAAGGCTGGACACGCAGGTCCAATTAATAAATCAAATTTATTACAACAATTTCTAAAATTGCCCCACCCATCTAATATCCATCTGATATACATTATTCATGCATCGCAACCATGTATTCACACAAGCATGTTATCAATCAATCTAATCAAATTAATTAATCTGATAATTAGTGATCATCCAATGTTCAAACAACGATTTGATTTTGCTCTCGATTCAAACTCATTTTTGCGAATAAATACTCAAGTACGAATTCTTGAATTAAATTAAACTATCATTAAATCCAATTTAATATGTATTCAATTCTAATTCACTATTTAATTCCAAATTAAATATCACACTTTATTTACGAACCTTTACGACTTAAATTTCAAATTTAATCGTTACGGTCTCATAGCCCGTTTAACATCCAACGTCAATTTAATTAAAGTCCAATGGGCTTTTAATTAATTTCTTGAGGCGTGGACTTTTGGTCAACTCGGGTCAAACCGAATAACCAAAATCCAATCCGGGAGTTACCCCATAAGCCTAGAAATCAATCTTGGCCCATTAGGCCCAATTAAACTTTAAAGGTCCATTAAGTCGCATTTGGGCTTTATGGAGGCGGTTTTGGGCCCATTGGATCCAATCCAATTTGCCTTAACCCAACTTTGTACAACAAAGCCCAATAAGCCCATTTACAACATTTCAAGCCCAATTTCCAAAATTAGCCCAATTAACTAAATTACTAAAATCCAATTTTACAATTTAATTAATCAAAGTGCATTAACATAATTAATCACCCAAATCATTATTTCCAAAAAAAAAATTAGGCTAATTAATCATGCTCATCTACATCAATTAGTGTCCTACACAAATTAACAAAAAATCAAACCCAATCATGCTCATAATGTCTCGGCAATGTAGGAGTAATTTTTGTCCGATTCGGTTTCAATCCAATTAAACCCACAATCGACATTAAATCATATTCCCGAATGATTTCCAACACATCCAATTGTCAAAAATCAAAAATCCCAAGATATTTTAGGGCATCACATTTTCGGTCATGACCAAAAATATTGGGGAAATTTGTTCCAAACATAATTTCAACAAATTGATCCAATCAATCCTTAATTCAAACACATTTAAGCATACTAATCCATCCAATTTCATTAATCATGCTCAAAATCAAGTTTGCCCAATTTTAAGCCCTAAATAATTTTCATGCTTTTAACCAAGCTCTGATACCATTGTTGGATATTATCTAGGTCCCAAGGATCATAAATCAAGCATGAACATGTGTGAATACAATCGAGAAAGTCGCGGAATACTTACATCGATCGGTTGAGCGACGCGAAGGAGGCAACAAAAACTTCAGATTCTGCCCCTTCACTGGTTCGGCAGTGAGCTGCATTCCCTCACTGGTTTCGGCCATTGGAGATCAACTTCCAAGCTCCAAGCTTCGTCGTGGTGATTCCCGGCTCATGGGTGGACTTCCCTATCACCTTCGCATGATCCCGGAGTGTTCTAGCACTCTTGATTTTGCCAAGAAAATCGCACTTGCTTCCCCTCATTTCTTCAAACTCTCGGCAGTTCACTGCCTTATAAGAAGAAGAAAATGGCGTGAGGAGAGAAGAGGGAAAAGAGAGGAGAGATGAGAGTGTTGTGTGTATTTGGCTAAAAAGTGTATCATATACACTTAATCAATTTCAAAAATTGATTTTCCATTTTGTTTTTCCAAAAAATCAAATGGAATTCAAGTTTTGCCAACCACCACATCAACTATTCACATCACACAAGTCAATCAAGTTGTCAAGTCACATCACTCAAAGTGACAAGTGATTTGACGCTTGATGTGACGCTAGATGCGACTAGCGATTTGACGCTTGATTTGACGTGTCGCGCTCTAATTCGAAATGCGAATGCGCTCGCAAATTATCTCGGGCTCGGGTTTGCTAATTCCCAATTAACGAATTTTCCGTTGCGTCGTAATTAAATGATTACGCCTAGAGAAATCACTATTCACATCGCTAACGAATTAATTCTAAATTAATTCGTTCGCCCGAATTAAAATCTAATTTTAATTCCGCGTCGAAATCTATTTTCGTTTAATATATCAAATATATTAATTTCTCGATTAATTCCAATTTAATCGTTCTCTCTCTTTAAATGATATTTTATCCCAGATAAAATATCTCCGCAATTAATCCTAGATTAATTTTCTCTCTCACGTTATTAATCCCAGATTAATTAAAAGTGCGAGTCATACGTCATCAGTGAATCTTTGGGAAGCGACCCATGAGATCCCCGAATATGTTGTCAGTAAATTCGGTCGTCGGACTATCCAAACACGTAAGTACCTCGTACTACGTTTATACCGATTTACAAGACAAGGTTTGCCTCTAGTAAAACGCCATGCTTACCCAATTCTCCGGAAATATCCTTATAGGAATAAAGGATCTATATAAGGCGTAGTATACGTAGTATTGCGTATTTCTGTCTAGTATCAGATGATCACATGCAAGGCCTGGGGCTGGTACAGTGTCTGCCCCGTACGAAGCATATATCGGATTACAAGCAACTAGTCTCTTTAAAATCGGATAATCATGACCAATTCATATTATCCCGACGGTTGCAACCTTATATAGAGAACCAGTTTTGTATCCTTGCGTGATCATCAACTCCATATGACTGGAGTGACACTTCTGTCTTGACATCACACCCGACACACTACGATTCTCAATATACCCAGCATCGGCGTACACATAACCTGTTAAAGCCCTGGACGACCTCAACCAAAGTATATTGATTGTCGCAAGTATTAGCGGTGCAAGTCTCAGGTTAGGATCAAATACACCTACCCTGATTTCGGATTTCCATAGACACATAGTCATGCTACCAATGGAATTCCGAGGGGGTCTTATCTAGAGCGAAGCTGTTTCCCGTACTATCGGTGAAACACAACCTCCTATTACACTTGCATGAGTATCCTATACCCAAATATACGAGAACTATGATGTTGTGCCCTCACAACGCGCACAAGTGTAATACTAGTCTTTTACGCATGCATCGATGTCCAATCTCGATAATGCTCTGACTAGGGATATTTAATGATTTATCCTTCGTGGATTGATACTGTCTCATATCATTCTCAATCCAGGAACAAATCACAGGGACCTCCTATCATTTATATATATAGGTGATCTAATCACAAATGATAAGAGTGCAATCTCCTTTGTCACATAGTTAATTTGTACAACAACACCGTGATCTGTACAAATAGTGACGCTTTGGGTCATAATTGTCCAACACAAAATTTTAACAATCACATACCAAGCTCGAACGACCTCCAAATTCACAACGATGGAACCACCGGTCAGTATATGTCATAAGAATCACAATGATGGTGGTGGAGAGGGTTGATGCATGGTTGTTACCGACGAATGGTCAAACAACGATAACTCTAGTTTTTGGCTCATTTCTCAATAACCGAAGGTTAGATTTGGGTAAACGAAGTGTCCACATAGTGTATCTCGACGAGGGGAAGATTCTTGTCTGGGAGGTGAGGATTACGCGCGATGGCGTATGGCGGAGGAGACATGACGGCGCGTACGGTGGTGTCACGATGACAAATCGATGTCATTGGCTTCGTCTCGTCGAGAGGATTCTCCAGATGTGGTCACTCACTAGAAACGATGATCGGACGACGTCGAAAACCTCATTTATCTCTCATGCCCATACTTTCTCTCTCTAACTGTTTCTCTTTCTATTGGTTTCGTTTTTCTCTCTAAATGCTTACTAAAAGTTGCCCTAGTTCCCTTTGTCAACAGTTTAGCACTCTGCTCATCACAGTACTCTTGAATCATTTTAAAATCCAAATAAAATCTAAGATGTTGTATTAATAGAAAGTTATGGAGTTAGTAGGGTAAGGAATAGGTGGTTGTTTTGTTTGTTTGAATGATTTGGAGACAATAAACATATTAGGTATGATAATAAGGTGGTAGGGAATTAGTTAGGTTTATGCCAAATTGGTTTTATTCATAATGCATAAAGTTACACAATGCTCCAAATGAAACTGTAGCCTCAGATTTTTTCAGAACTAACCAGCTTTAAAAGCTCTGGTAATCTTGGACAAAGCCATTGTTCACTCACTATACGTATTTGATAGTGGCCCTATGACAGTCAACACATGTGACTTAAATAAATTTCAATTTTTAAAATTATAATATGATTTTTATAATTTTTTTATCAATTAATAGATTTCACTTAAAAAATCCGCATATGATATAAAATTTAAAATAACTTAGGTTGTCTTGTTTCACTAGATAATAATTTATAATTTTGATCTCCCTCTGTTGTGAAACTATAACAAAAAGTAACTTTTTAGAAACATTTCATTAGAAAAATTACAAGATAAAAGGGGGGAAAGTTCCCCATCCATAAGTCCACTCCATAATTTTGACAAGCTAACTTAGCTAAATTATGAGGGGGCACCGTTACATGCTAGAGGCCTTAACTGAACTCTATAAGAGCTCATTCCCAGATTCGTATTTTGAATGTCGGTGATAACCCATTGAATCCCCTTATGGCTGCTCGTCATTTCTTGCACCAAATTGATCACGTTTTTTTAATCTGATTCAAAGATGATGGCTGCAGTACTAAGATTCATCTGGCTAATTGATCTTATCCCTATAAGTATTGCCTCTGCCTCAGCAAATTCAGGATCTCCTCCATACTGACTTTTGTGTAGAACACACGCTAATAATGCACCTGAGCTATCTCTCACCATTGCACCCAATCCAGTCATTGCTTGTTCTTCATTGGTGGAAGCATCAACATTATCCTTGATTTCATGCTCTCCAGCTATCAATTGAGTTAGTATTACCAAGATGCATCTCACTCCGCTGGTGTACAGTAGCAGCTATCAATTGTGGGCCTGTTGGGGGCATTATTTTATGGCAAAAGCAGAAGCTGCTGTTGCTGTCTTTTAGTAGCTTTTTAGCACTTGATATCACACAAACGGGCCAGTATATGAACCTTTCACAATAGACTTTATCCCTTGTAATAGGCATGTCTAGGAAGCAATCTTTGGTCCACATGTTAAAGAACAACTAAAATGCCCTCAAGGACCACATGAAAGAACAATTAAAAGTATATTTCTCCCACCAAAAACACTTTATTGCTCCCTTCAAACCAAATATGCAAACAAGAAACAGAATCTGTTGATGCTTCCTCATCAATGAAATGAGGGAAAAGTTATCGGAAAAAGCAAGAGCCCTACAATGTGTACTCATTAGCATTGCCAAAAGTACCATAAGTATTCCCATCCTGCGATCGAACTATTACTAGTTTCCCTCTTCTTAAGATAGAATACTTATGTTACCCTTGGCTCTGCTAATGAGTCTTTTCTTTATCTGTTCTTTGATACAAAAGTATGTGAACCTCTCAACCCATCCTGTTCCAAAAAGATAATGCATGAAATTAGTGAGTCAGATAATTATGAATATATTTACTTGAATATAACAGATGCCTAAGTGCTTCTCATTGTACCTTCAGTTTCGTAGTACCACCCACATTTTCTGGACCAGGAATGTCATGTATGCGGAGCTTCTTATTCTCAAAGATTAGAACAAATGAACAAAACATAATTCCGAAAGTGTGAAGATATATGTTGCTTAATATATACAAAGAATGATTTGAATCCGGTGCTCGATTGAACTTTGCGCTTATCTTTTTTATCAATTGTGATAAGTAGTTATTAAATAAGAATTTGTATAAATTCAATTTTAACTGTTCATTATTATTAATACAAGCGTAGCAAAAAATTACAAAAAAAAAATAACACAATTCAAGCTCAACATTAGATCTAAATTCTACAAAAATATAATAGACAGAATGTTTCCTTTTTCATGTTCCAAAGGGTCCATAAATGTTATGGAAACGACCAATTAATTCGACAATTTCAAAATTCTGGGTATATGCAAGCACTTGAGGCATAGAAAAACCTTAAATTAACTACAAAAATGTTAATTTTTAGATATGGCTACTATACACAGTACTAAATGTTTATAACATCAGTAACAAAGGAATTACATAGAAGATACATCATTCAGAAGAAGAGTTTGATATGCCAGTGTTTAACAGTGACTAAACAACATGCAATTATAATATTATAATCTTGACGGTTGTTTTTTATTTTAAGGGTGATTTGCGAATTCAATCCCTCGAACAAACCTCCCACAAGCAGTGAATTTGTTTGGTTAGTTAAGAATCAAAACAAACTTAGCAAACTTCGAAAGCAGACAGAAAATCACAGAGAAAACAAGAGATTAACGTAGTTTGGCAGAGTGTGGCTCCAACCTATGTCCACGGGAGTAAAGAGGGGGAATTTTATTACTTGCTCGGGTCAAAACCGACATGTTTTCTCTCTCTATGACTAAGTTTTCAGGTCTCTATTTACAAGTGGTGAAATATCAAGATTGCTAACAAAAGAGTCAACCATTTAAATTGAGTCTTTGATTCCTTTATATAGACTTCTGAATCTACTATTATGCCAACCCACAACGTCAACCCCCATCATTCTGACATTGTTGCCCATGTTTCTTTTCCCTAGCCACTTTGAAAACAATAGCTCTGACCTCTTACTTAACCACCTTCTGCCAGCAAAAGCCCATCATTCCAACCTTTTGTCCACTGCTACACGTTCTGCCAACGTGACAGCCTATGACTCAACCACTCCAGCACTGTTTCATCTATTAGAGTCTCTTCCGAAGGGAGGTTGCTGACTTACTCCTATCACATCAGCCTTCTGGGGGCCCAAACTTTCATATAGGGCATACGTCATATGCTCTCAAGTGCAAGATACTTTGTGGTCTCAGCTCTGCTCCTCGAGTCAGAGTGCCGAAGTGAATGATGCTTAGTCATGCCTCTTTCAACTTCCTCAACCGAGACAGGTCAGTAAGTATGAGCCCCTCAGGTCGGTTTCCTCTTGTGTTCAAATACTATTGAATCTAATATATTTCCTTTAGGTTAGGTCGGTATCCCAACCTAACTTCGTCAACTGGCTATTCCCTCAGGTGTTCCTCTGCACTTTGGGCTCGGGCCCCACCATCTGATCTCTCTCTTCAAGGACCTTGGGCCTTCATTATCTGTTAAGTGCAAATCTCATTTTATCCCTTCCCAGACTTCAAACTTTCTCGGGGTCAAAAATCATAATTACTGTTAACTTATATTTTCATAAAATTTAACCGCACAAACATGATATCATTTTGCACCCTCAAGAATGTTGAATCTGATCATCTAGACCAAACAACCAAATGGCAGCCGCTCAAACACAACCAAATGAGCAGTTTATTTGGAGTAACAACAAACGGTTACTCCTTTTGGACACGATTTGACCCATTTGTCCGTCATAACATATATAGATCAGTGCATCAACATTGTTTGACTCAGATATTAATTCTGAAAACTAAAATTAAAATATTATTTTTCAGAATTAGAAAATTAAACTTGAATTTCTGAATCGTCAAAGTTATAAATATTTAGAAAAACTTCATAAGAAAGACTGGAGAGGTAAAAAACGGTCCCACTTAAACACAACCTTCTTATACAGAATTTCTCTAAATCATACTATTTAGATTTAATATTCACATAAATATTATTATTACTGCACATGGACGACAACCTTTGAGGATCACTGGAATCCAACATTTTATTCACATATAAGTGGTAACATGCATAAATTAAAGAAAAAAAGAAAAAAAACTATTTTAAGTTTGTAGAAAAACTTATGTTAGTTACCAATAAATATTATGTACGTACATGAGTACATATATAAAAATGTTTAAACAATAAACAAATATACCAAAAGTACTAATTAATTTAAAATAGCAATGTATTTAAAAATACCGAATTTGTGTGAGATCCTCTGCTATTTCGGGTAGAATTCCGATAAAATTTGTGCTTGCAAGGAACAGTTAGAACAATAAATTAATAATAGATAATGTTGACGGTGGATTTTGGTCTCAGGTTAATATGGGAATATCACTCCCGAGGTAATCCTCCTTCAATAGTGAATTTGTTTGGTTATGGGGAAAACCAAAAGCAAACTTAGCAGAAGGTAAATAATGCGCCAATCGACAAAAAGATTTAACGTGGTTCGGCGGATTTTTTATCCAACCTACGTCCACGGACACAAACAGTACTATACTTTTTATTGCTGAAACTTGTATCTCTTATGCTTTTACAAGTTTAATCACCATGAGATTGATCTTCCTCCTCCTCTTACACATACTCTACCATTCTATTTATAATAGTGAAGAAATCAGATTCCTTCTAGTATGAGGATTCCTAATTGAAGCAACCTCTTTTTTCCCACAAGGATTCTTAATCAAATCTACCTCTATTCCCTTTATCATTCTAGGACACTGGTTTCATCAGTATTCTTTATGAAGGTAGGACTGTCTCCTTACCCCGTAGGGACATGACGTCTTATCTTCTGGTGCACGCCTTGCCATATGCTCGGTCTTCATGTGGTCGGTCATAATGGTTCTTTGAACTGAGAATGATGCTGTCGATCTGATAATGCTTGATCATTCGAACCGAAGTGATCGGTTGCCGACCATAAAGTGATCGGTCTCTTCCTGTTGTGGTCGGTCTGTAACCATAAGGTGATCGGCCTTTTATTGCAAAGTGCTCGGGCCCTTGCTGCTGGCTTTTTATGGGCCGGGTCGGCATCAATGATCCTGAACAAGAATGAGATTTTACCTTTTTGCCCCTGTCGTGCTGCTTTAAATATCATAGTGCCTGAAAACACCATCAACAGATAATGTAGGACAATTATATGTTAAGGTGTCCTAAATTTTATTTGTCCTATATTATACTATTATATGTTAGGTTTTCTTAAATTCAACACAAAACCATATTGGTGCAGCATGCATGGCGTAACTTGGTGGCAGTGTTTAAAAAAACGGTTGAGGCGCCCGCCTCGAGGCGCCGCCTCGCCGCCTCGCGGCGAAGGCGCCTCGAGGCGGCCGCCTTATGAGGTTTTTCTGAGGCGCCCGCCTCTCTGCTCGTGAGGCGGCCGCCTCAGGCCGCCTCACCAGCAGAGGGTTTTTTTTTTTTTTTTAAATTTCTAAAATGAAACGACGACTTTTTGGGCTTCCAAAACGTCGTCGTTCCATTGAACAACTGAGTGGCAGTAGAGCACCTGAACAAAAAATGAGCATAGACCAAAGTAAGTTAATCTTGTACAAATAATGCAATTTATATAATCAAATTAAAAAATAATACGACTTTATGTTATGTTAGGGAAAGGGAATGCTCCACAATTAGTGGATGAAGATAATACAAGTGAAGGAGGTTCTTTGGATAATGACCCATTTGATGATGACATAGATTTTGACCCAAGCTTCATGCCACTAGACACTAATGATAGCTTATTTAGGGATTAGTTATCAATAATTTTTTGAACATACTATGAATTATGAAGAAAGTAATGTATTTTGGATTACTTATCAATAATTTTTTTAACATACTATGAATTATGAATAAATGAATGTATTTTGGATTATTTTTCCGATTTTCGGATCGAGGCGCCCGCCTCACCGCCTCGAGGAGGTCCGCCTCGCGCCTCAATGGCCGGCCGCCTCGAGGCGCCGCCCCGTATTTTTAAACATTGCTTGGTGGTATATAGTTCAGGATCTTACCTTGAAGTCACGAGTTCTATCTAGAGAGTGCGTTTCTTGTAAGAACTTGGGACAGCTGAGGATTTTACCTGCTCCGTTTAAGCCCGAAATTGGTTGTTTGGCGGCGGAGTTTCCAACGATTCAAAAAAAAAAAAAATGTAGCATGCACCTTAAGTTCACTAAATAGCTTATGGAGCCTTCAAGAATGACTCTTTAATCTTTATAGATTTAGAAATAGTTCAAGCAGTTTCTTATGTTATGAACTGGCTTACTTTGAGACCAAGGGAAGAATTCAACGTAATTTTAAAGGGCTATAATTTGATTATAGATATCCATTTTTGGTAGATAATATACCAATTCCAAAGTATTGAAGAGCTACACATTGTGTTGATCGAATATGCCAGTTCGGTCCAGTAAATCATCCATAAATTCTTCTTTAAAAATGCTCGAATCACATTTTAAATTTTTCGTGGTTATTAATCATATTCTTCTCGAATTTTTATCCTTTTATTTAAAAATCAAATTTTAATTTAATTTTCTTTCATTGACTCATTATGATTATGATATTTTAATTATGTTGTAATAATTCAAATTATCCCATTAATAATTTTATATTATTTAAAAATTTAGTGTAAAAAAAGTCAACCCTCTAATTCATGATCATCTTTCATTTAATAAAAATAATATATATAACTTTTATTAATTATCTTTTTATATTTTCCGCTTCATCAAGAAAAATGGACCTGAATGACAACATATTATGACAGAACATTGCAGATTCCTCTTGGATCAGGATGAAGTGCTGTGTGGCGTGCATTGGTATCCTGCCCATGAGAATTGAGAAGAATCAATGGATTATGATCGGAAAGTCATGACCTAATCATACTTCCCCGATGGCTATAGCACTTAGAGTACCAGTTCTGTATCCCTGCATGAGCATCATCTCAATATGACTGAAGTGATACTTTCATCTTGACATCACACCTAATACACTACGATTCTCAATATACCTAGAAGAGGCGTACACAGAACCTGTTAAAGCCCCGGACGACCAAAACCAAAGTATATTGATTGTCGCAAGTATTAGCGATGCAAGTCTCAGGTTAATACCAAATACGCCTACCCTGATTCGGATTCCCATAGACACATAGTCATACTACCAATGGGATTCCGAGGGGTCTATCCAGAGCGAAGCTGTTTCCGTACCATCGGTAAATAGAACCTCTTATTACACTTGCATGAGTATCCAATACTCAAATATATGAGAACTATGTCGTTACGCTTCCATAACACGCACAAGTGTAATACTAGCCTATTCCGCATTATCGATGTCCAATCTCGATAATACTACGACTAGGGATATATAATGATTAAACCTTTGTGGATTAATATTGTCTCATATCTTATTAATTTGGAACTAATCATAAGGACTTTTATCATTTATATATCCGAGTAATCCAATTACAAATGATAAAAGAGCAATTTCTTTTGTCACATAGTTAATTTTTACAACAACACCATGTTCTGTACATATAGTGATGCTATGAGTCATAATTATCCAACAAATATTGACATGTAAATCTGAAGTTCAATATTCTATAATCTGAAAATTTAAGTTATAAAACTATTTAATCTTGAAAACATAAAGTTAGCATTCACTCACAAGTTGATGTTGAACCTACTGCTCTTGGGGTCTCATGATATTGGGTAGAAAATCCTATGCGGTATCTAAAAAACATGAACTTAAGCGTGATTAGGATTCAAGAATACTTATGACCCTAATCTTATGCATGAATGATATACACGCAGATTATCGGGAGGGTTAAGTTTTTTGTCCATACCAACTAAAACGGGCTAACATATGCCTTAATGTGACTAAACTTATCAATGAATTCAAATATCGTGAAACTATCCCAACTCCGCAAATGTGAAACAACTAATACATGTCATATATACACTTTGATACTCTATACTCTACGCACGACCATGCTCTTAATAAAATCATAATCAAGGGGTTGCTATCAATATCATAACAATACCACTTGCCAAACTTGACCTTACATCTACAAAACCATTCACCAACATATTCATCACCTTTAATATCAATACAAAGCATATTTACATGCTCATACTTTCACAAAAATACAAAATAACCACCATATCTACATATAGCTTCTACGGCCTTACACATACATACACAATCTCACCAAGCTTGGCCAATACACATGCATACTACATCACATCCATAGCATAACCCATAATGCATCTCTTACAAATTACAACGTATTACCATAACTTGCTACATGCAACATCTAATGGCTACCCACATACACAATCTTTCCAAGATTCGTCCATCACATGCATTCACATTCACATCAACACCCCCAACTACTCTAGGCACTGTTAAACTACAACTAAGGCCACAAACAATACACATCAATTCTTTCTCCATAACTATCTACTCGGCCATGATTTATACACAAACTTGAAAATTCAAATCCATTCAATGAAAAAGCCTTAATATATCTTCATCCAAGCACAAAAAAAAAAAAAAAAAAAAAAAAAAAAAAAAAAAAACCAAGCTTCCTACACACTTAAGGATTCAGCCAAAGGGCCTCTAGAGGGAGCATTCATGCTACACTTTTAACACAACAATAACCTCCATTTACCATATAATTTTAATGAGCTCTAACATCACCATCATCACAAATTCAATTTTCCCTACATATTCTTCAATTCGGCCATGCCCATCGAAAACCCATTTTCAAGTTTTTGTGAAATACAACATAATCTATGCATAACTCATGATATTATGTCCCCAAATGCATAATACATACCTAATCATGTTTAATCTTGCTAAAAGAATCAAATTAGTCTCAGATGTATATGAATTTCGAAACTAAGAAATGATTACACATGCTTAGAATTTAGAAATCTCAAGAAAGGGTGTGCTGGAGACTTACCAAGTTGTAATGAGCTTGAAGAAGCACACTTGCATACCTTGCTTTAGGCATGATTGAGGGGACAAAATTTTTGGGTTTTATGTCTAGAAAAATAGTGAGAATGAATGGATGAAGAAGGTGAATAGTGGGTGTTTTATAAATAAAAGGGCCAGATTTTTATAAATAAAATATTGATTTATATTAAGCACATGTTAAATATGGGATAAATGCATATTAGTGTAAATCTCGCATCAAAACATACATATTTAACTAGGTTCTGGTTCGAATTTGGAACAATGCTCAACAAAAAAAGTTGTAGATTTCGGTCTAAAATTTCCGACGATATAAAAATCACTGAAAATGGATATCGGTAGCCTAAGTTGTGATCGAAATACTAAAAACTATCCTACGCTATAGAAACATATTTACGTACTAGAACTGCATATGATTTACCGAGTGTCCGAAAAATAAGTTCTTGAGTACAATCACACTTATGCATGAGTTTATATCACATATTACGTCACACATGATAAAATGGTCATCGAAATTTACACCGTAATGACCAAGGTGTTACATTCTCACCCTTTAAATAGGATTCGTCCTCGAATCCCGTTTGGAGTTGTATTCCTCAATCTACCTTGACTTGAAATTCCATATAGCTGAGTAGCTTTCCAAAACTTACTCAGATCTATATGCTGTTTCCTAGCCTTGCCAAACTACCAACTGACTGTATTCGCGTAACCAAATTTGTTTCATCAACAGTATCATGCCATGTCCTGACGGTTTACCATGAACTGATATTATGATGTAGAATAATAGGATTCACATGTTGGAGTTTTTCTAACGTGACTTAAAAGCTATAACCGAGCCTATGGTTCATCGTGAATTCATGGATCGTAAATCGAGAACATGACTGAAAACTTGCGGCATGAGCTGAAACATATACTCATGACATTGGTATCATTTCAGAAATGATTACTGTAACATGAATCTAAGATTTATCTACGAGTTAAGATCTGCAACATGATTCCAATCGTACATACGTGATAGTCAAGATTCATATGTATATGTCTGAGTCGGAGTCTAAGGTGTAGGGGTTTTATAGGGAATTACCGGGTTAACGCAGCGTGAAAATCAGAATTTTTCGAATTCAAATTTTTTTTTTCTATCAATTAAATAAATTATTTATTTAACTACCCAATACTTAAAATATGAAATTTTAACCCAAGAAATCAAATTTCTTATAATTACCGAATTGACCCATAACTTTGTATTTTGATCATTTTGGTCCTCAAATTGTCAAATACATATTTAAGTGATTCCAAATCAATCCCAAAATGATATATACATGTCTAATACATGAAAATACAAATTGCAACAAAAATACCCAATTTTTTTTTAAATTGCCGAACAGCCCAAGTTTTTTCAAGTTTTGTAATTTGGTCCATTTTTGTTCAAAATAAGTCAAGATCAAATCCAATCAATCCCAAATTTAATATACATCATATATACAATATATTACATCACATATATGAAAGACCCCAAATTTGGAAAGGGTTAATGACATGATCCAGGCCGACAACAAAGTAAAAGACCCATTACAAGTACCAGAAGGGCCAATTACGAGGCAGATGACCAAAAGACTCAGAGAAGCAATGGCGGGATTAGTTCAGAGTTTTATGGTCGATTGCAACAAACAAATAGAGATGCATGTGGGCTTCAATAGAGAGGGCCCAAAGCCACTTCACTTGGCCCAAATCAGTTTTGAATAAAGCTTCACAGGCATTTGAAGACTTGAAGACTTTGGTATTTTTGTAATTTAGCATTTAGGGGCATTGTTGTCTTTATGCCTTTAGGGTTTCTCTTTGTAACACTATTTAAGCTTTCTTTCTTTTTCATTTTGAGGACAATCACGAAATTTGAAAAAACAAAAAAGCTTAAAGCTTTGGCTATGGCCGAATTCTTGTAAGGGAGGGATTCCCCTTTTCAAGTTTTAATCGACTTATCTAAGTTTTGGCAAACTTAGTGGCGTCTCCATTGCTAGCAAAACACTACAAGGATTCATCTTAAAGGTTCTCAAGGGCAAGTTCTTTGTGGGTCTTCTTTGTGGCCTTGGAAGGGTTTTGTTTCTACAAAATCAAATTCACGGTTCTTGGGGTTCTGTCTGTTGCTTGGGGTTTGCTTGGATTTCGAATCCAAGTGGGTTTCTTGTCATTTGGTATCTAGAGCTCCGGGTTCCAAGGTCTGATTTTTCATATCTTTTCTTTTTGTTTGATTCTGTTTTTATTTTCGTTCTTGTTATTTTCGTTTCAGTTCTTGTTGGATCTTGTTTCTGTTTTCGTTTTGTTTATTTATGGATATGATTTTGTTGTGTTTTGCATATCAGTTCATCTTTTATCATTTTCCAGTTCTGGGTTTTTGTTCTGTTCTTCATATCAGTTCGTCATATACTTTCTGTTCTTTAGCATATGTTGAAGAAATAAGCATGTTCTTTGGCGGCTGTGTGATTTGTTTCTAAAACCCTAGTGAAGTTTGAAATCTGACTCTGAATTCAGACCCTGAAACTTAGCCTTTGAATTCAGATCCTGAAATCAGACTCTAAAATCAGACTCTAGAAACTTAGCCTTTGAAATTTGACTCTGAATTCAGACCCTGAAACTCAACCTCTGAAATCAGACTCTAAAAACTTAGCCTTTGAAATATGACTCTGAATAAGACCCTGAAAAGTAACATCTGAAATCAGACCCTAACCAGTAGCCTCTGAAATAGTCCCTGAAAAGTAACCTCTAAAATCAGACCATGACCAGTAGCCTCTGAGATCAGACCCTGAAAAGTAACCTCTGAAATCAGACACTGACCAGTAGCCTCTGAAATCAGACACTGACCAAAAGCCTCTGAAATCAGACCCAGAAAATCAGCCTCTGAAATCAGAACCTAAATCAGCCTCTGAAATCAGAACCTTAATCAGCTACTGAAATCAGAACCTTAAACAGCTTCTGAAGTTATCAAAAAAAAAAAAATTTAGTTTGTTTCATATTATCATTTGGGTGTCCGTGAAGGGTATTCCATCAAAATTTCTATAGAGGTGCAAAATTTTCTCCCGAAATTGCAAACGACCGTGAATTTGCATGCTTATTTTTTTTTTCCATTGTGCTAATTGTTTACTTCTTTATTCTAATTACTCTAGCTTAAGTATTATTGATTGAGTCTTCGTCATTGCTATTCCTGTTCGCATTTTGTTTCCGCTATATATATATATATATATATATATATTATATATATATATATATATATTATATATATATATATATATATATATTATTGGTGATGGATTTCTTCTATAGTCCCAATATCAATCAAGAAATGAAATCAATGTGAATACAATAAAGAAGTATGTCAGAATCATACTTACAATGAGCGGATGTTGAAGACGATGAACATAAAATTTTCTGCCATTCCTTGAAACTCTCGGCAATGGATGATCTCCAAGCTCCAAGCTTTGTAATGGATTCCATGCTCAAGGGTTTGTTTCCCTATCACCTTTGGATGACTCTTTAGTGTGCTAGCACCTTGGAAACTTTGCCACAAATCTTCCTTAAGGCTTCTTGTAGTTCTCGGCATTGAGAAGAACAAATGAGAGAAAATGGCCCCTTGGCCGAATGTGTGAGAGAGAGAGAGAAGTGTGATGAGTTGGTTTGTGTTTCTAAAACAAATTACCAAAAAATTGATTTCCAAAAATTTGGTATATGGCTTTCAAAAAGTCAAACAAATTTTGGAGCCAAAATGGCAATTAATGCCCTCAACAACTCACATCACTCAAAAGTGACTAGACATCACATAACTCAAAGTGACAAGACATCCATCACTTGAATGACTAATGCTGTGACGTTTGATGTGACTTGTGGGCCGCACTTGAATTCGAAATGCGAGTGGGCCCGCAAACACTTCCGGGCTCGGGTTCGCTAATTCCGAATTAACGAATTTTCCGTTGCGACGTAATTAAATCAAATTTAATTAAATAATTATGCCTAGTAAAATTACTATTCATGTCGCTGGCGAATTAATTCTAAATTAACTCGTTTGCCCGAATTAAAATCTAATTTTAATTCCGCGTCGAAATCCAATTTTGTATAATATATCGAATATATTATTTTATCGATTAATTCCAAATTAATCGTTCTCTCTCTTTAAATAATATTTTATCCCAGATAAAATATCTCCGCAATTAATCCCAGATTAATTTTCTCTCTATCATTAATCACAGATTAATAATGTGCGAGTCATACGTCATCGGTGAATTTTCGGGAAGCGACCCATGAGATCCCCGGATATGTTGGCAGTAAATTCGGTCGTCGGACTATCCGAACACGTACGTACCTAGTACTACGTTTTTTACCGATTTACAAGACATGGTTGGCTTCTAGCAAAGCACTGTGCCTACCTAATTCTCCAGAAATATTCTTAAAGGAATATGTGATCTATATCAGGCATAGTATACTTAGTATTGCGTATTGCGATCTAGTATCGGATGTCACGTGCTAGGCCTGGGGCTGGAATTGTGTCTTCCCCATACGAAGCACATGTCGGATCTCTGGTAACTAGTCTCTATAATCGGATAAACATGACCTAGTCATAATATCCCGATACCTGCAGCATATAAGAGCACCAGTTCTGTATCCTACGTGATCATCATCTCCACTATGACTGGAGTGATACTTCCATCTCGACATCACACCCAATACACTACGATTCTCAATATACCCAGAAGAGGCGTACACAGAACTGGTTAAAGCCCTGGATGACCAAAACCAAAGTATATTGATTGTCGCAAGTATTAGCGGTGCAAGTCTCAGGTTAAGACCAAATACACCTACCCTGATTCGGACTTCCATAGACACACAGTCATACTACCAATGTAATTCCAAGGGGTCTATCCAGAGCGAAGCTGTTTCCGTACCATCGGTAAACACAACCTCCTATTACACTTGCATGAGTATTCAATACCCAAATATATGAGAACTATGCCGTTATGCTCCCACAACACGCACAAGTGCAATACTAGTCTATTCTGCATTATCGATGTCCAATCTCGATAATACTCCGACTAGGGATGTTTAATGATTAAACCTTCATGGATTGATACTGTCTCATATCATCTCAATCCGGAACTAATCATATGGACTTTTATCATTTATATATCCCGGTAATCTAATTACAAATGATAAAAGAGCAATTTCCTTTGTCACATAGTTAATTTGTACAACAACACCATGTTCTGTACAAATAGTGATGCTTTGGGTCATAATTGTCCAACAATCTCCCACTTGGCCTATAGCCAATCACTCAAATGTCCTACACTTGAACTATGTATGGTTCGCTCAAATTTCTGCTGAGAAAAATGCTTTCGTCAGCAGATTTGCAAAGTTATCACCTGATGCGATTTATTCGATCATCACATCGCCACAATGTATGATCCGAACGAATCAGATGAACAGTTGAAGTATATACTTGGATCGTTGATGAGACCATTAATTATTTAGCCTGTGTTATAGCCTAGCTCAGCTGCTAATAGAACTATTCCTAATCTGATTAGGATTATTAAGATCCAAATGGCTTCTATTGCTGCCTCAGCTGCAGCAATATTCCGCTTTTGTTGTTTATTCGGTAACAGTATCTTGCTTGGAAGATTTCCAGCTCACTGTTTCGTTATTCAAACTATATAGTACCGTTATTACGACTTATAGTCGTTTTTATCGGTTAGGAAACTTGCAATAGTGAACTCAGTCACTTCAAGTTCTCCTTCTCCATAGATTAAGAAAGCATCCTTAGATCATCTAAGATATTTAAGGATGTTCTTAACATCAATCTAGTGACTATCACCTGGATTGGCCTGATTGTGACTCCATATGCTCAAAGCATATGAGACACCAGGTCCCGTACATATTTTTCAATGTACGGTTCTCGGAGAGTGTCAACAACTTTTAGATCTATCCTAGTAGATCCTTATTGCTATAATAAAGGTTGTCTCTCCTAAGAATTCTACGGAGAATTTTCATGAAAGCCAAGCTTTCACCGATTACATTACGGGAATATCATTTCCAAGAAATGACATATCATCATTATATAGGACAATTACTTTCAGTGCGCTCCCACTAACCTTCTTATATACATAAGAATCATTTTCGTTTTGAATTAAATCATACACTATTATGACTACATCAAAACGATAATTCCAAGAACGCAATGCTTGCTTCAATCCATAAATGGATCGAATTAACCTGCAAACCTTGTTTGCTTGTTTTGGTACGACAAAACCGTCAGGATGTTTTAAACATCCTCCAAAAGGTTTCCGTTTAAGGAAAGCGATTTTGACGTTCAGCTGCCATATTTCATAAATGAAACATGCAGCATTAGCAAGCATTATCCAAATAGATTTAACCATGGCAACAAGTAAAAGGTTTCATCGTAATTGACACAATGTTGATAACGATACCTTTTCGCTTCAAGCCCAGCTTTGTATGTTGGTATGTTGCCATCCATGTATGTCTTCCTTGAAGACTTATATAGTACCAATAGGCACAATGCCTTCTGGTACAACAACTAGTATCTAAACTTGGTTGGTATACATGGAATCCATTTCGGACTTCATGGCACTTTGCCATGATGGAAGTCGATACCTTGTATCACTTCCTCATACGTAGTCAGTTCATCTTCCTCAATAAGATTGACATCTTTACGAGGTGAGATCAGAAACCCATACCTCCCAGGTTGTTTTTTGACTCTCTCCGACTTACGCGGTTCTTGTGTATTCGAAGATTGTGGTACAGTTTCATCACTGATGAACTGTTTGTGTTCCATTAAGGAATCGGTGCCAGGAACAGTATTACTCATCGAGTTTTGCTTTCCTCCCACTTACCACTGCATATAGGTATTCCTCTTAGGAAAACCGCATGGCGAGCAACAATTACATTGTTCTCTTGTGAGTTGTATAAGTACTATACTTTGGTATCCCTAGGATAACCTACAATTAGGCACTTATCTGATTTGGGTTCTAGTTTGGTATCATCCAAACATATGCCTAGCATTGCCAAATATTCAGGAATGAGAAAACCCAGTTTCTTTCCTGTCCATATCTAATATGAAATCTGTCTAACAGATTTTCATGGAACCTTATTCAAAATAAGTATTGCATTGTTAAATGCGTATCCTTTGAAGGAAAATGGTAGCTTAGAGCGACTCATAATTAACCTTATTATGTCTAACAAAATTCGGTTTCTCCGTTTGGACACACCGCCCAATTGAGGTGTTCTGGGAGGAGTCCACTATTGAAAGAATACTATACTCTTTCAAGTAATTGAGAAACTTCTTACTTAAGTATTTCCATCATGGTCTAACTGTGATGGTTTTAATACTTTAGCCGATCTGTTTGTCAACTTCATGTCGAAACTTTTTGAATTATCAAAAGTTTCCGATTTATGTTTCAAAAGAAACACATAACCATAACGCGATGCCACATCCGTAAAGGTTACGAAGCGTTCATATCCACCTCTAGCCTAACTAGACATGGGCCCACTTACGTCACTATGAACGAGGGCTAACAGATCGATGGCACTTGCACTTTTACCAAGTAATATGTGTTTTCGGCACTTTGCCTAATAAACTCGTTTCGTAGACTTCATTTGAATAGAATCAAATCCGTCATAGTATCCACTATTCAAAAGTGTGGATATACGAGTCTTGTTTATTGTGTCCTAGACAACAATGCCACAAATAAGTCTCATCTGATCAAATCAGTTTGAGCTATTTGTTTGTCATGTCATATGTATGAGATTCAATTTATATTCAAAATATAAATACTGTTATTCACATCTAATGTGTTTTTCTCAATATCATCTTTATAAAATAAAACGCTTTAGTGTTCTAGAATATAAAGGTATACTCGGAACGAGTTATACTCTGATATAGAGATAATGTTTCTAGTCAAACTAGTTATATTTTAACAGTTTCCTAATTTAAGTACACACCCGAATGGTAGTTCCTAAACTTAGGTCTCTACGGTTAAAACATCGACTCTCGTCCCATTTTCACTTCGCAGATAAATCTCAACTGAAGTCAGTTTCCTGCTAATTAGCAGATTCTGCACATCAATACATATTTATGTACCACATCTAGTATCAAAATCCAATTTTGAAACTAATAGTGAACATGTTTATGACAAACATACTTGAAGCCAGAGCCTTGCCCCGCTTTCACTTCCTTCATGTTTGCCTTGTCCATACGACAGTCACGCTTCTAGTGACCCTGTTTTCCACAGTTTAGGCAGACATCTTGGGATATGTCCTTTTTGTCTTCCTAGAAGACTGTAAAGATTTTGCCTTTGCCCATTTTAGAAGCTCTGGCTTTGCCTCCTAGAACATAGCCATCAACTCTCCAAGAGTTTACTCTTAGTTCACAATGAACCTGTCCCAGCTTTCGGGTAGAGACTATAAGATCAAATCTTTGGTAGTCTCGACCACATAGGTAACGCCCAGCTAACTTAGCTAATCGATGTCAGTAATCATCTGCAACACCTAGTGTTCGATAGATGTACCCTCTGACATACACGAGCTAAAGAGCTTCTTATGCAATTTAAACTTCTAAGATTTAAGAATAAATCTATGAAGATCTTTAATTTCAACATCATGGTACAATGATCTAATCCTTAATTTTGATGACGGAATTAAAGTGTTATTGCGGTAAGCATAATGGATTGAGCACTAAAGTTATCATCACATGAATCTTCCAAAGATTATGTTCTACTATTTGCTCAACTCCGAGCTTAGGCCCAAGCGGTTTTTCTATCAAATAGAATAACTTCTCAGTTTCCAGGACTATCATGAGGTTTTATTCCCATTATGAAAATTAAAGCCGTTTAAAGACATTTTTACCCAGGTTATGTTTTAAACGCTAATCTTTCAATATATCCTGATTGCTATAGTCCAACTATCCAATCAACGATTTTAGGTACTATTGAATACAATGATTACTATAGTCTAACTATATAATCAACTATAATTTTATTATTTAAATTCAAATATATTGATTACTATAATCCAATTATATAATCAACTATAATTGAAGTAGTTTGAATACAGTCCAACTGTTTAATTAAAACAACGATTTAATATTAGTCCAAATAATATATTTATTTAAATGACGAAAATGATATAAGCGCGTATTGGCAAGTATCTAAACGAAATTGAAAATTTAATACTTGCCTCCCACTATTTTTTGGCGAGCCTCTAACCCTCTGTTGAGTACTCGGGAAACCTTGTTTTCTAGTGGGCTAGGATCCCGTTAAATAACACACAACATTGACTTTGGCCAACAAGCTGTATGATATTTAACTAGGTAGATCTCTAAGATCAATTGGATCCCATCCAATTCCTAGATCCAGTAGGTGGACATCCAAGTCCGAAACATATATCTAATATATGGCAATATATCCAATATATTTTCCTATCTTTTTTCCTCTGAATCAACTAAGCATTGGCTTTGGCACAATAAACTTAATGATCTCAGTTAAGCGAGACCCATTGACCTTGGAAAGCTTCGTAATCGATGTCGATGGACAAGAAGTGATCTTGACTTTGGCCAACAAATCACAACTTGGACAAGACACTGATATGGAACAAAGCCTTCATGATTCAAACACATCCGCGATGGACAAAGGCCTTGACTTTGGCCAACAAACCAGTGCCAATCTTGGATCTTGAGAAAGAATCATTCAATGGAAGGAAAAACGCTTAATATATATTGAGGGTTTTTCGCGTAATTGGCAACCAATTAATTATCTTTGTTAAGGTCTCATCATACACCCTTAAACATGCATTCTAAAAAACATAATAAGGCGCGTAAATAAATTAATAATGATATGCGGATGGATATTTGACACACTTTGTTCCTAGAACAAATCTCTCACTTTCCTCTCTCCTGTTAGCACAAATCTTACTTCTACCCAATTACATAACACTTCTAAAGAAACCTCATTTACATTGAGGGGAATAAGTGAGAAGAGAAATACAAAGAGTCAAGATGTAATAGGCTGGACACGCAGGTCCAATTTAATAAATTCTAAATTTATTACAACAATTTCCAAAATTGCCCTCACCCATCTAATATCCATCTGATATACATTATTCATACATCACATCCATGTATTCACACAAAGCATGCTATCAATCAATCTAATCCAATTAATTAATCTGAAATTAATGACTATCCAATATTCAAACAACGATTTGATTTTGCGGGAGTCCGACTCGTTTTAAGAATAAGTACTCAAAGTACGAATTCTCGAATTATATTAAACTACAACATTAAATCCAATTTAATTTTTATTTAATACTAATTCTATATTTAATTCCAAAATAAATAATTACACTTTATTAATGTGCCTTTAGCGACTTAGATTCTAAATCTAATCTTTTCGGGTCTCAAAGCCCAATTAAAGTCCAATGTCAATTTAATTAAAGTCCAATGGGCTTTCAATTAATTTATAAGGCATGGACTTTGGTCAATATGGGTCAAACCCAAATACCAAAGCCCAATTAAGGAATCACCCTTATTTTCCAAAATCAATTTTGGTCCATTAGGCCCAATTAAAATTAAAGGTCCATTTAATTATATTTGGACTTTATGGATATGGTTTTGGGCCCAATTGGATCCAACCAATTAACCTAAACCAAACTTGGCCCAACCAAGCCCATTAAGCCCAAATACAACTTTATAAGCCCAATTCCAAATTAAGCCCAATTAATTTAATTACAATATTCCAAATTGCACAATTAAATTAATCAAAGTGTATAGCCAAGATTAATTAACCAAATTAACATTTCCAAAATACCAATTTATATAATTAATCATGCTTATTATCATCAACACATGTCCAACACAATTGAATCAAAAATCAATTCATTTTCCATGCTACTAGTCACGGCAATTGTAGGGTTTTATTGTCTAATTCCGAATTCAATCCAATTAAATCCTAAATCAACATATCCCAAGTGATTTCAACTCATCCAATGATCAAAAATTAAAATTACCATGACATTAGGGCATCCTACACAATTCGGCCAAGCCAAATATTTTGGGGAAAATTCATCCAATTCAATTTTCATCAATTGACCATGCATAACACTATGTTATCATCATTCAAGCATATTCAAACAATCAATTTCATCCAAACATGCTCAAATCAATTTTACCCAATTTTACCCTAAATCAATTTCATGCTTAAATTAGGCTCAAGATACCATTGTTGGATTTCTTCTATAGTCCCAAGATCAATCAAGCAATGAAATCAATGTGAATACAATAAAGAAGTATGGCGGAATCATACTTAAAATGAGCGGATGTTGAAGACGATGAACATAAAATTTTCGGCCATTCCTTGAAGCTCTCGGCAATGCTCCATTTTGAGCTCCTTTGATTTTCGGCTAAGCCCTCCATGGATGATCTCCAAGCTCCAAGATTTGTAATGGATTCCATGCTCAAGGGTTTGTTTCCCTATCACTTTTGGATGACTCTTTAGTGTGCTAGCACCTTGGAAAATTTGCCACAAATCTTCCTTAAGGCTTCTTGTAGTTATCGGCATTGAGAAAAACAAAGGAGAGAAAATGGCCCATTGGCCGAATGTGTGTGAGAGAGAGAGAAGTGTGATGAGTTGGTTTGTGTTTCTAAAACAAATTACCAAAAAATTAATTTCCAAAAATTTGGTAAATGGCTTCCAAAAAGTCAAACAAATTTTGGAGCCAAAATGGCAATTAATGCCCTCAACAACTCACATCACTCAAAAGTGACTAGACATCACATCACTCAAAGTGACAAGACATCCATCACTTGAATGACTAATGATGTGACGCTTGATGTGACTTGTGGGCCGCACTTGAATTCAAAATGTGAGTGGGCCCGTAAACACTTCCGGGCTCGGGTTCGCTAATTCCGAATTAACGAATTTTCTGTTGCGACGTAATTAAATCAAATTTAATTAAGTAATTATGCCTAGCAAAATTACTATTCACGTCGCTAGCGAATTAATTCTAAATTAACTCGTTTGCCCGAATTAAAATCTAATTTTAATTCCGCGTCGAAATCCAATTTCGTATAATATATCGAATATATTATTTTATCGATTAATTCCAAATTAATCATTCTCTATCTTTAAATAATATTTACCCCAGATAAAATATCTCCGTAATTAATCCCAAATTAATTTTCTCTCTATCAATTAATCCCAGATTAATAATGTGTGAGTCATACGTCATCGGTGAATCTTCGGGAAGCGACCCATGAGACCCCCGGATATGTTGGCAGTAAATTCGGTCGTCGGACTATCCGAACACGTACGTACCTAGTACTACATTTTTACCGATTTACAAGACATGGTTGGCTTCTAGCAAAGCACCGTGCCTACCTAATTCTCCAGAAATATTCTTAAAGGAATATGTGATCTATATCAGGCGTAGTATACGTAGTATTGCGTATTGCGATCCAGTATCGGATGTCACGTGCTAGGCCTGGGGCTGGAATTGTGTCTGCCCGTACGAAGCACATGTCGGATCTCTGGTAACTAGTCTCTATAATCGGATAAACATGACCTAGTCATAATATCCCGATAGCTGCAGCATATAAGAGCACCAGTTCCGTATCCTATGTGATCATCATCTCCACTATGACTGGAGTGATACTTCCATCTCGACATCACACCCAATACACTACGATTCTTAATATACCCAGAAGAGGCGTACACAGAACCGGTTAAAGCCCTGGATGACCTAAACCAAAGTATATTGATTGTCGCAAGTATTAGCGGTGCAAGTCTTAAGTTAAGACCAAATACACCTACCCTGATTCAGACTTGCATAGGCACACAATAATACTACCAATGGAATTCCGAGGGGTCTATATCCAGAGCGAAGCTGTTTCCGTACCATCGGTAAACACAACCTCCTATTACACTTGCATGAGTATCCAATACCCAAATATATGAGAACTATGTCGATATGCTCCCATAACACGCACAAGTGCAATACTAGTCTGCTCCGTATTATCGATGTCTAATCTCGATAATACTCCGACTAGGGATGTTTTAATGATTAAGCCTTCGTGGATTGATACTGTCTCATATCATCTCAATCCGGAACTAATCATATGGACTTTTATCATTTATATATCCCGGTAATCTAATTACAAATGATAAAAGAGTAATTTCCTTTGTCACATTGTTAATTTGTACAACAACACCATGTTATGTACAAATAGTGATGCTTTAGGTCATAATTGTCCAACAATTGGGTCTGTTGTGTTTCATGCTAGCTTGAGGACTACACTTGGTTTTGTATTCTTGGATTGAGTGTGATTCATATTTAAATTGAGAAAGAACTCAAGAGTGGTAAAAGGTAGTGATTGTGAGCACAGTATCGGGTAAGAGCCAATAGAGTGCAAACACGAGTGGAGTGATATCATTCGAGTGTAAACATGTGAGATTGTGAGGATTTACATATTTTCTTACTTTCTTGTTATTTCTAATCTGTTTGTTTTTAGTATTGAGATGACAGGTCTAACCACTGATGAAAAGCTTGAGGCTTTGGATAGGAAATTTACAGATATGATGAGAACATGAATACTACTTTGGAGAGATTGACCAAGAGTGTAGAGAGTATTCAAACTGGTAGCGGTCCCAGAGCACCACCAGCCCAACATATACCACCACCTCATAATGTACCACCACCTCATAATGTGCCACCTCGACGTGTACCACCACAGTATGTACCACCACATGAAGAGGAAGCTGAAAATGAGTTTGATGATTCTGATGGTCTTGATGATGTGGAGGAGAGATTTCAGCCTGGGCATGATAGAAGGCCTAATAAGAGGTTTGATAGGAGAAATGATAGGAGGGATAGACGGTTTTATGATAGAGGTGCATTTGATGCCAAAAGAGGGGATTATGATAGGAGTGGATATGGTAGACGAGGAGATGTTGATGGTGATCTAGGTAGCATCAAGATCAAGATACCAATATTTCACGGCAAGAATGATCCTGAAGCTTATTTAGAATGGAAAAAGAAAATAGAATTGATTTTCAACTGTCATCACTACTCAGACGAGAAGAAGATCAATCTGGCAGCGATTGAGTTTACCGATTATGCTATGATTTGGTGGGATCAGCTTGTCTCTACTCGGGGTAGAAATTATGAGAGGTCGGTTCAGACATGGGCATAACTTAGAGGTCTCATGAGAAAGATATTTATACCCAGCAATTACTATAGGGAATTGTATCAAAAACTACAACATATGTATCAGGGGACCAAAAGTGTTGAGGACTATTACACAGAGATGGAAGTTGCAATGATCAGGGCAAATGTAGTTGAGGATGCAGAAGCTACTGTGGCACGATTTCTAGGGGGCTTGAATAGAGAGATTGTAAACATGGTG
Organism: Zanthoxylum bungeanum; assembly: GCA_019454045.1. Lineage (NCBI taxonomy): Eukaryota > Viridiplantae > Streptophyta > Magnoliopsida > Sapindales > Rutaceae > Zanthoxylum > Zanthoxylum bungeanum. Next base: position 82,049 of record SKCR01031105.1, read on the forward strand.
GAGTTGCATCACTATATTAATTTGGAGGATATGTTTCACATGACTATCAAGGTAGAAAGGCAACTCAAGAAAAGGTCAACATCCAGATTTGGTACTCAGGCTACTTCTGCATGGAAATGATAATGGGTTCCGAATGAGAAGCGAGATGGAGGCTTTGACAAGCCTAGAGGCGAGTTCAGTGGAGGTTTTAATAAGCCTAGGGCCGAACCTAGTGCCAAGGGTAAAGAGACTGCAGAACCGAGCAAAACTAGACCAAAACCTGAGGGTGCAGCTGCTAGAACTAAGGATGTCAAATGTTTCAAGTTTTTGGGCATGGGACACTATGCTTCACAATATCCCAATAGGCGTACCTTAGTGATTGATAAAAAAAGTGGAGAGGTGTACTCTACCAATAGTGAGGTCGATGAGGAGATGCTAGAGTTGGAGGATGCTAGTGACCATGATGGAGCCGCATACCCGCTGAATAACTTATCCTTGGTTGTCAAGCGTGCTTTGAGTGCACATGTTGTAGAGGATGAGAGTGTTCAGCAGAGGGAGAACATATTCCATACTAGGTGCCGTGTGAATGGCAAGGGATGTAGTATGATCATAGATGGGGGCAGTTGTACTAATGTTGCTAGTACAGTTTTGATTGAACGATTGAGGTTGAGTTGCTTGAGACACCCGAAGCCTTACAAGTTGCAGTGGTTAAATGATTGTGGGGAAATAAGTGTGACAAAGCAGGTATTGTTGAGCTTTACCATTGGGCCATACACAGATGATGTCCTATGTGATATGATACCGATGCATGCAGGACATATTCTTTTGGGCAGACCGTGGCAGTTTGATAAGAAGGTTATTCATGATGGGTTCAAGAACAAGTACTCTTTTCAGCATAAGGGAAAAGCCATTACATTATACCCACTTACACCTGCACAAGTCCATGAAGATCAGGTTAAGTTGTAACTTGAACGTGACAAAGAGAGAGCGAAGGCAAACACCACATTGGGTGAGACTAGTGAGAGTGGTGTATATGGTGAGAAAATAAGGCCAAGGCCGTGGGAGTTCCCAATGGGAGTGTGAGTGAACGTGAGGGGGAAACAAAAGGGAGAGTTAAAAATAGTTTCTACATGGGTGAGGGTGAAGCGAGGAAAGCGTTCAAGGCTAGCAAGCTCATGCTATTGTTAGTCTATAAGGAGCCTCATATTTATTTTACTAACTCTGAGCCTTCTTTGAGTGATTCCAACCCAAGGGTGAGTTTCCCTAACACCTTAATAAACTCTTAATGTGCTAGCAAGCTTTCTATTGAAGAAAAATCAAAGGAGAAACGAACCCTAGGCTCACGGCATTGAGGGAGAATGAGAGAGCTTTTGTGTTTTTGATATTTTGTTTTTTTTTTAAAAACAATTACCAAAGTCAACTTTCAAAAAATTGTGTATATCTTTTCAAAAAAGAAAAAGGAAAATGTGTTGAGCAAGTTTGCAATAAATGCTCTCAACCACTTCCATCACCAAAAATATGACTAGTGATGTAAGTGAAGTGGGTCTCACTTTAAATTCAAAATTTGATTGGGTTACGCAACACACTTTGGGCCCGGATTCGTTTAATCCGATTAAATGAATTTTTCGTCGCGATGTAATTAAATCTAATTTAATTAAATAATAATGCCTATCAAAATTATTACGAAAGTCGCTTGTGAATTAATTCCAAATTAATTCATTCGCCTGAATTAAAATCCAATTTTAATTCCATATTGAAATCCGATTTCAATTAATATATCCAATATATTATTTAATCGATTAATTCCAAATTAATCGCGTTCTCTCTTCTATTCAAATTTTATCCCAGATAAATTCTTGTTGCAATTAATCCCAAATTAATTTCCTCTCTCTTATAATTAATCATATATTAATTCTGTTCGAGTCAAATGTCATCGGTGAATCTTTGGGAAGCAACCCAAGAGATCCCTGGATATGTTGGCAGTAAATCCGGTTGTCGGACTATCTGAACACGTGCGTACCGCGTACCATGTTCTTACCGATTTACAAGACATAGTTGGCTTCTAGCAAAGCACCATGCCTACCCAATTCTCCAGAAATATTCAACAAAGAATATATAATCTATATCAGGCATAGTAGACTATGTATTGCGTATTACGATCCAGTATCAGATGTCACATGCTAGGCCTTTGGTTGGAATTGTGTCTGCCCCGTACGAAGCATATATCTGATCACTAGCAACTAGTCTCTTTAATCGGATAATCATGACCTAGTCATACTATCCCGATAGCTGCGGCATATTAGAATACTAGTTCTGTATCCCTGCGTGATCATCTTCTCCATATGACTGAAGTGATACTTCCATCTTGACATCACGCCCAATACACTACGATTCTCAGTAAACCAAGAAGAGGCGTACACAGAACCTGTTAAAGCCCCGAACGACCAAAACCAAAGCGTATTGATTGTCGCAGGTATTAGCGATGCAAGTCTCAGGTTAAGACCACATACACCTACTCTGATACGGATTCCCATAGACACATAGTCATACTACCAATGAGATTCTGAGGGGTCTATCCAGAGCGAAGCTGTTCCCGGTCCAACAACTAACAGAACCTTCTATCACACTTGCATAAGTATCATATACTTAAATTTATAAGAACTATACCGTTAAGCTTCCATAAGTATGGGCTCAGCTGCTAACGGAACTACTCCTAAGCCAATTAGGAATTTACGGATCCAAACTGCTTTTTTTGCTGACTCAGCTACAGCGATATATTCCACTTCTGTTGTTGAATCAGTAACAGTCTCTTGGTTGGAGGATTTTCAGCTCACTGCTCCGTTGTTCAAACAAAATATATACCCAGATTGCGACTTAAAGTCGTCTTTATCGGTTTGGAAACTTGCATCGTTGAACCCAGTTACCTCAAGTACTCCATCTCCATAGACTAAGAAGGCATCTTTAGTTCGTCTAAGATACTTAAGGATGTTCTTAACAACAATCCAGTGACCATCACCTGGATCGGCCTGATAGCGACTGCACATACTCAAAGTATATAAGACATCAGGTCGTGTACATATCATGACATACATGATCGATTCGACTGCAGATGCGAACGAGATCCTACTCATGTTATCTCTCTCATCTTGAGTTTTAGGACAAAAGTCCTTAGATAGAGAGACGGCATGTGCATTGGAAGCAATCCCCAATTAGACTGATCCATGTTGAATCTCTTCAACACTTTGTCAATGTACGAGCTCTAGGAGAGTCCAAGCAGCTTTCTGGATCTATCCTGGTAGATCCTTTTTCCCAGAATAAAGGTTGTTTCTCCCAGATCTTTCATGGAGAATTTTAATGAAAGCCAAGCTTTCACCGATTGTAGCATGGGAATGTCATTTCCAATAAGCAATACATCATGAAGGTAAAGGACAACGAATGTCAGTGCGCTCCCACTAACCTTCTTATATACATAAGAATCATCTTCGTTTTGAATGAAATCATATTCGTTTATGATCTCATCAAAATATTGGTTCCAAGAACGCGATGCTTGCTTCAATCCATAAAGCGGAGTCGTATCCAAACTTGGTTGATATACATGGAATCCATTTTGGACTTCATGGCATCTTGCCATAAAGCGGAGTCTATACCTTGTATCGCTTCCTCATACGTAGCCGGCTAATTATCCTCAATAAGATTAATATCTACATGAGGTGAGATCAGAAACCTATATTTCTCAGGTTGTTTTCTGACTCTCTCTGATCTACGCGGTTCTTGTGTATTAGAAGATTGTGGTACAGTCTCATCCCTGAGGAACTGTTCATGTTTCGTTAAGGAGTATGTGATAGAAGCAGTATCACTATGATTTTCATCGAGTTCTACTTTCCTCCCATTTCCCACTACATTTAGGAATTCCTTTACGAGGAAAACCGCATGGAGAGCAATAAATACCTTGTTTTCTTGTGGGTTGTAGAAGTAATATCCTTTGGTTTCCCTAGGATAACCTACAAATAGGCACTTATCCGATTTGGGTTCTAGTTTGGTACCATATAAATGTTTAACGTATGCCAAGCATCCCCAAATCTTCAGGAATGAGAAACCTGATTTCTTTCCTGTCCATATTTCATATGGAGTCTGTCCAACAGACTTTGACGGAACCTTAATCAAAATAAGTATTGCACTGTTCAATTCGTATCCCCATAAGGAAATTGGTAGCTCAATGCGACTCATCATTGACCTTACCATGTCTAATAAAGTTCGGTTTCTCCGTTCGGACACACCATTCAATTGAGGTTTTCCGGGATGAGTCCACTGTGAAAGAATACCATACTCTTTCAAGTAATCAAGAAACTCATTGCTCAAGTATTCTCCACCACGGTCCGACCGTAATGTTTTAATACTTTTGCCGGTCTGTTTTTCTACTTCTTGTCGAAACTCTTTGAATTTCTCAAAAGTTTCCGACTTGTGTCTAATAAGATACACATAACCATAACGCAATACATCATCCATAAAGGTTACAAAGTATTCATATCCACCTCTAGCCTGGTTAGACATGGGCCCACATACGTCACTATGAACGAGGGCTAACAGTTCAGTGCCACGAACATCTTTACCGCTAAAAGGCATTTTAGGCATTTTGCCTAATAAAGAAGATTCGCAGACATCATATGAATTAGGATCAAATCCATCCAAGTATCCACTCTTCGAAAACGTGGATATGCGAGTCTTGTTAATGTGTCTCAGACGACAATGCCACAAATAAGTTTCAGCTGTTTTACTCATTTTGAGCCTTTTGTTTGTCATATTATATGTTTGAGATTCATTTATATTCAAAATATAAAGACCATTATTTGCATCAGCAGTACATATCTCAAAATCATCTTTATAAACAAAACACCCAGTGTTTCGGAATATAAAAGTGTACCCGCATTGGGTCAAATAAGATACAGAGATAATATTTCTAGTCAAACTAGGTACATAATAAACGTTGATAATGAAAGTACATGCCCCGAGGGCAGTTCCAAAATATAGGTCTGTGGACAACAGGACCTGGGCGACGCTTTTCTGTCCTAGGCTCGGGGGCCTAGTTGGGAGTACGGAGTAGCCACGGGGGACTAAACCGGAGAGTAATGGAGTCGCCACCCGGTGTGAACCGGGAAAATGAGATTTAAGGCCGCACTCACCCCTCGCAAGGGAAGACCTCAAACCGTTGGGTTCGGAATGGTCCCTTACTTATGTCCCTTGTAATAAAAGGATTTATGTAATAATTTAACCAGGCTTAAATAACATTTATTTCCAAAAATATCATGCTTCTAAATTCATATGCATTCATCAACAAGTTCATCACAACATGCAACATCACATGGCAATCTCATGAACATATTTCAATCCTATGATATGGAAAACTAAGAACAACATAATCATGCTTGAGTACTATCTCATGAACCTATTAACCAAATAACATGCTAACAGCCTAATCATGCTTGAATACAAATAATACAGTTGGCTATATAACACAAGAAAGATCAACCAAGAGGCAATTATACATGAATATGATAAGACAGACTCAGTTCAGTGTGTGCGCGTTCGTGTAGCGTTCGTAAACGCGTTCGAACGGTAAACAGAAGGTTCGCGTTCGTATGGCGTTTGATAACGCGTTCGAATGGAAATGAAACAGAATGCTCGCGTTCGTATGGCGTTTGATAACGCGTTCGAACGGAAATGAAACAGAATGCTCACGTTCGTATGGCATTTGATAACGCGTTCGAATGGAAATGAGACCTGATGCATGATAAGGCAAAAATGCATGCGCGTTCGAGTTGTGTTCGTAAACGCGTTCGAACAGGAACAGACCTGATGCATAAAATGAGACGTAATACATAAACAACAAAATAAAGGGGGCGCGGCGAAGTACTGCCGTAAAGGTGGCCTTTTGGGGGCTCTTGATCTCTCAAAGAGAGGACCTTTAGACCATCATACTAAGCCCATGCGCGTCACATCACATCATGCATACAGACATAAAGACAATCATACTATTCTAAGTATGTCCGATTGAACGTGTCTTGCATCCAACCGAACACACATCAACCGGCGCGGCAAAGCATCGTGGTAAAGGGCTTTAGCCCCTCCCCATAGGGGATCTCACATCGCACTTACTAAACTCATGCGCTCGGTTGAATCATGCATACGAAAATAAAGACAATCATATCAAACTAGGTATGCTCGATTGAACGTATCTCGCATTCAACCGAACACACATCAATCGGTGCGGCAAAGCGTCGTGGTGAAGGATTTTAACCCCTCCAATTAGGGAACCTTTCATCGCACTTACTAAGCCCATGCGCTCGATCATATCATATGGGAATAAGCAACATACAGAATTTAAATGACAAGAAATAAATAAACAAAGCAACACCACACAAAGAAGGTGTCGTTTACTCAGGTGGTACGTGGAGTTGTGTCCCATGTACAGACCGCACTACCGTCCATTCGGAATCGGCTACGGAATTTACGTCTGGGTTTCCATCCTATATACCACAAGAGACGACACTCTTCCATTTCATTCAAGCCACAACATGCATCCATAAACGACTCTCATGCGAATAGAATTCAATAATAATAAAAAAAACGAATATAAACTAATGAAAAGGTACCCTCAGGTCTAACCTTTTAAATCACCTCTCGGATGTACGGTACACGATTGTCGGAAGGGTGGATGCTCCGCAACTCTCCCGGTTCACTGGTTCACTGTTCTCGTTCGTTGTCTTTACTGTTTTGAGTCGTCGTTCTCCGTCTTTTGCTATTGTTTCCTTGTGGTTTCGCTGCCGTTTCCTCTTTATCTTTTGCTTACTATTTTTGGGTGTCTTCTTCCTGTAATTTTTTGTGTGTGTTGTGTATGAGTTAGGGACTAGCTAGTAGCTAAGGTTGAGAAGGTTGGTGAAGGGTTCTTTATATAGGCAAAGGGTTAGGCTAAGTTAAAGAGGGATTTGATTTGGTTTGGTTAAGGGAAGTCAAAGATTGAGGGGGGACAAATCTTGGCTAGATAGGGAAGGTTGAATATTTGATTGGCTTGGATTAGGAATACAATATTATAAGTTTGGGAATAATCTTATTAGATTGGGAATATAATTGGTTGATTGATTTTAATTAGGCATGATTATATTTTGATTTAGTATGTGATTTGTTTAATTTAGGCATGATTTTAGTTTAAGTTGGCAATTGTTTATTTTATGTTTGGTATATGTTTTATTTAATTATTTAATTAATTTAATTATTATCTTATTTAGTTAATGTTTTAATTAATATTTATTTATTTAAATTGGGATGTTTTTATGGGCTTTGGGGGGCTAATTGGGCTGGATGTGAGGCTAGCAGCAAAACCAGAATTACCTACACCGTTCGAACGCTTCCTCGAACGCGGCACGAACGCCCGTAATCCGTTTGACGTTCGAACGTAAACACGAACGCAGCACGAACGAAACAGTGAACCTTGTTTATTCTGAATTTCCCCTTCCGATGTCCGTTTCCCGTGACCTCCGTGACTTAAAAGGTAGTGTCTCCAAAATGAGACTCATCATAGGGACTTATGTGTAAAAATGCAGTGCCTACAGTCGCCCCCACTTTGATGGGACTTGTGTAATGTGCAACAGTGACAATCCTATCAAAGTTATGCAATGCATTTCTACTTACCTGGCTCGCCAGCTGCCACTTGACTTACCATGTGTTGAGTTGCGTTGATTTGGTGGTGAGGTGCTGCGACCCCTGGTTCATTCCCGAACCGTGCTCCATTTTTAGAGTGTCATTCTCGGCCTGTTCCTTCCTGAATTGTATTGAGATGAGGCTTTATTCATGCCGAGCTTTATTCCCGAACTGTTGAGATGAGGCTTTATTCCTCCGAGCTTTATTCCCGAACTGCTTATTGTGTAGAGATAGTGCTTTATTCCATGATTGTTTGGACTGTGGGCTTTATTCCCGAACTGTATTTAGATGAGGCTATATTCCCATGTACTTTGTTCCCGAACTGTTGCGATGAGGCTATATTCCTCCTGAGCTTTATTCTCGAACTGTTGAGATGAGGCTTTATTCCTCCCGAGCTTTATTCCCGAACTACTGACTGTGTAGAGATAGGGCTTCATTCTATGATTGTTTGGACTGTGGGCTTTATTCCCGAACTGTATTGAGATGAGGCTATATTCTCCTGTACTTTGTTCCCGAACTGTTGCGATGAGGCTTTATTCCTCCCGAGCTTTATTCTCGAACTGTTGAGATGAGGCTTATTCCTCCCGAGCTTTATTCCGAACTGTTGAGATGAGGCTTTATTCCTCCCGAGCTTTATTCCCGAACTGTTGAGATGAGGCTCTATTCCTCCCGAGCTTTATTCCCGAACTGTACTGACATGAGGCTTTCTTCCCCTTGAGCTTTGTTCTCAAACTGTACTGACATGAGGCTGAACTGTTGAGATGAGGCTTTATTCCTCCCGAGGTTTATTCCCGAACTGTTGAGATGAGGCTCTATTCCTCCCGAGCTTTATTCCCGAACTGTACTGACATGAGGCTTTCTTCCCCTTGAGCTTTGTTCTCAAACTGTACTGACATGAGGCTTTCTTCCCCTTGAGCTTTGTTCTCAAACTATACTGATATGAGGCTTCCTTCCTCTTGAGCTTTGTTCTCAAACTATACTGATATGAGGCTTTCTTCCCCTTGAGCTTTGTTCTCAAACTATTGAGAGATAGGGCTCTATTCCCCTAATGTTTGGACTGTGGGCTTTATTCCTTGATCTGAACTGACTGCGGGCTTTCTTCCTTAACTGTACTGAATGTGGGCTTTATTCCCGAGTTTGCTGAACGTAGGCTTTCTTCCTGAACTGTACTGAATGTGGGCTGTATTCCCGAGTTTGCTGAACGTAGGCTTTCTTCCTGAACTGAACTGAATGTAGGCTTTCTTCCTGAACTGAACTGAATGTAGGCTTTATCCCCGAGTTTGCTGAACGTATGCTTTCTTCCTGAACTGTACTGAATGTGGGCTGTATTCTCGAGTTTGCTGAACGTAGGCTTTCTTCCTGAACTGTACTGAATGTGGGCTGTATTCCCGTACTGAGCTGAATGCAGGCTTTATTCCCGAGTTTGAACTGAATGCAGGCTTTATTCCCGAGTTTGAACTGAATGCAGGCTTTGTTCCTGAACTGTACCGAATGTGGGCTTTATTCCCGAGCTAAATGAGTATATGCTTTCTTCCTAAACTGAACTGAATGTAGGCTTTCTTCCTGAACTGTATTGAGTGTGGGCTTTATTCCCGAACTGTGCTGACATGAGGCTTTCTTCCCCTGAACTGATATGGGCCTCGCCCCAAGACTGATACTGATATGGGCCTCGCCCCCAGACTGATACTGATATGGGTCTCGCCCCCATGCTGACACTGATGCTAATATTGATGCTTCGGACTGGCTTTTATTTGTCGCTTTCTCTCTTTCTGCTTCAAAACCTGTGAATACAAAACAAAACAAACACAAAAGAATGCAAAGAATGTTACGTGTATGCATGCATGCATAAGTTTCTTATCCCGTTAGGTTAGGTCTTCTGCCAATTCTCTTGGTGACTGCTTGGTTTTCTCTCCCTCGGGCAAAGTACTACTTCATTCTTTCCATATTGATCGGCTCGGTGAAACTCATTCCTTTCTGATAGTCTCACTGCCCCATTTCCCAATTTCTGAATAGCTATCTCATCTTTTCTGTTTTCTTATTCTGAGGATTCCCCGTGTTCATAGTACAAAGGTTGAATGCTTTTCTCAAATGTATTCATATAGCGAAGTGAACGTCTTATTTCATTAAGAAAAAGGTTTGAACAAAGAGACAAAATCAATGTCTTTATTAAAAACGCAGGATCATAATTGAATAAGATCCGGGAAACAAACACCTCCATAATTTGCATCTTCGTCTTCACCCGTCTTTTTGCTTTCTTCGAACATCAGATTCTCCAGCTGCAGTAGTAGTTTTTTTCCCATTTACTTCTCCTTTTTGCCACCTCCTCCCCGTCACTGTCCGAGAAGTTCTCCCAGAAATCCCCCATCTGCTTTATTTCATTTTTGCCACTGTTGTCATGTATCCCTATGCGAGAAGTTTGATGGTTGTGGGTTTGGAAGGCAAGGTTGTCTGGTAGGCCAGTGTTGATCATATGTGTGTGGGTGGAGGTTTTCTATGTGTGTCGGGTTGTTCTTTTTCAGGGTCAGGTATTTGTGTGAGTCTATGAGGTCCTGGATTTCGTGCCTAAGGCGGGTGTGCAATTGTTAGTTTCATGACCTTTTTGCTGATGGAAGTAACAGTAAAGGTTCAGGTTAAGGTAGCATGGCACAGGGTTTGGAAGTGGTTTAGGCTCTAAGGGATATAAGAGTCCTTGCCTTTTCAGTTCTTCAAATACCTCCGACAAAGGTTTACCCAGATCGGAGAATTGTCTATTTCTGATGGGGGTAACCCCAGAGGGAGTGGGCTTGGTCCTTGAAGGTTTCCCAATGATTTTTCCATTCTGGTTGCACAACTTTCTATTATTGGCTACACGGGGTACAGTCAAACTGGCCACAACATTGGTCAAAACTTGCAATTGCTCAACAATTTCAGCTACTTTGATCTCCAATTGATCTAGGCGGGATCCCTCATTGGCGGATTCACTCATGCTTGTTGCTGTTCTTTTAGTGAGTCTTCCCTTTCCCTAACCCAACGGGAATCTATGATGGCTTTCAGAACACAAGGGTTAACATGATGTATGTATGCATGATGTGATAGAATAGATAACATATAAAATCAAATAAAATTCCAACAAATCGGCCTATTATCATTTTAGAAGCTTTTGGGACAACTGTCATAAGAGTGAACCCGTCCCAGTTTAAATGGCCCAACGAGTTCATGTCTTATGGCAAAGAGCCCAACTAAATCCAAATGATAAAATTCCGAACACAATCATAAAATGGCCCATTGTTATTTAGAAGCCTTTTGGCCCAATAGTCATGAGATACGTTCTTGTCCCAGTTTAAATGGCCCAACAAACCATATCCCATGGCACATGGTCCAAACGGATCCAAACGACGATGTTCCCAACACAAGCATAGAAGAAAGATAATGCAAACGTAATAATTTTTACAGTATGGCCCATCAACATTTCAGAAGCTTTGGGCCTAATAGTCATAAGGTACGAACTTGCCCCAGTTTAAATGGCCCAGCAAGCCCGCATTTCTGACAATAGTCCAACTGCATCCAAATGAGGATGGTCCACAAGCACATATTCAAGAAATAATTGTTACTTAGCCAACCCGGTCTATAGGTGGGTTAGTAAGAGTATAGACAAAGGCTCTCACCGGCGAAGGATGGCCCACAACTAGGTCTCCCCACTCAAGGGTTCGAGCAACCAAGTGAGCACACCCTTTTTTATACACTAAGGTACGTGCCAATGAGCTATGGTGTGTGACGGACTGTCAAATGGATTTCCCGTTGTAGATCCCCCAGAGGGAAGGTGGAGCGAGGCTCACTTAAATACCCAAGCCTCTTAGGCTCTTATCGCTTGTTGTCAGGAATAAACAACGAGTCATCCAAATTAGTCCATCACAATAGGCTACGAGTAGATGGCTATCTAGGTGCCCTCACAGCTTTTCCTTCTAGAAAGGTAGTGAGTGAAGGAAGACACCAAACCATTACCTAGCCTAAAAATGCCTTTGATTAAACCCTCACTTTATCCACTATAAACACGGTCAATTAAAACATAAATCCAAACATCACAAGTCAATATTTCGGGGCCAATTCTCTATCCCCAGTGGAGTCGCCAGACTGTGGGACACAGGACCTGGGCGACGCCGTTCCTAGGCTCGCGGCCTTGTTTGGGAAGTACTGAATAACATGGAGTCGCCACCCGGTGTGAACCGGGACAAAGATTTAAGGCCGCACTCACCCCTCGCAAGGGAAGACCTCAAACCGTTGGGTTCGGAATAGTCCCTTACTTATGTCACTTGTAATAAAAGGATTTATGTAATAATTTAACCAGGCTTAAATAACATTTATTTCCCAAAATATCATGCTTCTAAATTCATATGCATTCATCAACAAGTTCATCACAACATGCAACATGACATGGCAATCTCATGAACATATTTCAATCCTATGATATGGAAAACTAAGAACAACATAATCATGCTTGAGTACTATCTCATGAACCTATTAACCAAATAACATGCTAACAGCCTAATCATGCTTGAATACAAATAATACAGTTGGCTATAAACAAAGAAAGATCAACCAAGAGGCAATTATACATGAATATGATAAGACAGACTCAGTTCAGTGTGTGCGCGTTCGTGTGTAGCGTTCGTAAACGCGTTCGAACGGTAAACAGAAGGTCACGTTCGTATGGCGTTTGATAACGCGTTCGAACGGAAATGAAACAGAATGCTCACGTTCGTATGGCGTTGATAACGCGTTCGAACGGAAATGAAACAGAATGCTCACGTTCGTATGGCATTGATAACGCGTTCGAATGGAAATGAGACCTGATGCATGATAAGGCAAAAATGCATGCGCGTTCGAGTTGTGTTCGTAAACGCGTTCGAACAGGAACAGACCTGATGCATAAAATGAGACGTAATACATAAACAACAAAATAAAGGGGGCGCGGCGAAGTACTGCCGTAAAGGTGGCCTTTTGGGGGCTCTTGATCTCTCAAAGAGAGGACCTTTAGACCATCATACTAAGCCCATGCGCGTCACATCACATCATGCATACAGACATAAAGACAATCATACTATTCTAAGTATGTCCGATTGAACGTGTCTTGCATCCAACCGAACACACATCAACCGGCGCGGCAAAGCATCGTGGTAAAGGGCTTTAGCCCCTCCCCATAGGGGATCTCACATCGCACTTACTAAACTCATGCGCTCGGTTGAATCATGCATACGAAAATAAAGACAATCATATCAAACTAGGTATGCTCGATTGAACGTATCTCGCATTCAACCGAACACACATCAATCGGTGCGGCAAAGCGTCGTGGTGAAGGATTTTAACCCCTCCAATTAGGGAACCTTTCATCGCACTTACTAAGCCCATGCGCTCGATCATATCATATGGAATAAGCAACATACAGATTTAAATGACAAGAAATAAATAAACCAAAGCAACACCACACAAGAGAATGTGTCGTTTACTCAGGTGGTACGTGGAGTTGTGTCCCATGTACAGACCGCACTACCGTCCATTCGGAATCGGCTACGGAATTTACGTCTGGGTTTCCATCCTATATACCACAAGAGACGACACTCTTCCATTTCATTCAAGCCACAACATGCATCCATAAACGACTCTCATGCGAATAGAATTCAATAATAATAAAAAAAACGAATATAAACTAATGAAAAGGTACCCTCAGGTCTAACCTTTTAAATCACCTCTCGGATGTACGGTACACGATCGTCGGAAGGGTGGATGCTCCGCAACTCTCCCGGTTCACTGGTTCACTGTTCTCGTTCGTTGTCTTTACTGTTTGAGTCGTCGTTCTCCGTCTTTTGCTATGTTTCCTTGTGGTTTCGCTGCCGTTTCCTCTTATCTTTTGCTTACTATTTTGGGTGTCTTCTTCCTGTAATTTTTTGTGTGTGTTGTGTATGAGTTAGGGACTAGCTAGTAGCTAAGGTTGAGAAGGTTGGTGAAGGGTTCTTTATATAGGCAAAGGGTTAGGCTAAGTTAAAGAGGGATTTGATTTGGTTTGGTTAAGGGAAGTCAAAGATTGAGGGGGGACAAATCTTGGCTAGATAGGGAAGGTTGAATATTTGATTGGCTTGGATTAGGAATACAATATTATAAGTTTGGGAATAATCTTATTAGATTGGGAATATAATTGGTTGATTGATTTTAATTAGGCATGATTATATTTTGATTTAGTATGTGATTTGTTTAATTTAGGCATGATTTTAGTTTAAGTTGGCAATTGTTTATTTTATGTTTGGTATATGTTTTATTTAATTATTAATTAATTTAATTATTATCTTATTTAGTTAATGTTTTAATTAATATTTATTTATTTAAATTGGGATGTGTTTTATGGGCTTTGGGGGGCTAATTGGGCTGGATGTGAGGCTAGCAGCAAAACCAGAATTACCTACACCGTTCGAACGCTTCCTCGAACGCGGCACGAACGCCCGTAATCCGTTTGACGTTCGAACGTAAACACGAACGCAGCACGAACGAAAACAGTGTGAACCTTGTTTATTCTGAATTTCCCCTTCCGATGTCCGTTTCCGTGACCTCCGTGACTTAAAAGGTAGTGTCTCCAAAATGAGACTCATCATAGGGACTTATGTGTAAAAATGCAGTGCCTACAGTCGCCCCCACTTTGATGGGACTTGTGTAATGTGCAACAGTGACAATCCTATCAAAGTTATGCAATGCATTTCTACTTACCTGGCTCGCCAGCTGCCACTTGACTTACCATGTGTTGAGTTGCGTTGATTTGGTGGTGAGGTGCTGCGACCCCTGGTTCATTCCCGAACCGTGCTCCATTTTTAGAGTGTCATTCTCGGCCTGTTCCTTCCTGAATTGTATTGAGATGAGGCTTTATTCATGCCGAGCTTTATTCCCGAACTGTTGAGATGAGGCTTTATTCCTCCGAGCTTTATTCCCGAACTGCTTATTGTGTAGAGATAGTGCTTTATTCCATGATTGTTTGGACTGTGGGCTTTATTCCCGAACTTATTTAGATGAGGCTATATTCCCATGTACTTTGTTCCCGAACTGTTGCGATGAGGCTATATTCCTCCTGAGCTTTATCTCGAACTGTTGAGATGAGGCTTTATTCCTCCCGAGCTTTATTCCCGAACTACTGACTGTGTAGAGATAGGGCTTCATTCTATGATTGTTTGGACTGTGGGCTTTATTCCCGAACTGTATTGAGATGAGGCTATATTCTCCTGTACTTTGTTCCCGAACTGTTGCGATGAGGCTTTATTCCTCCCGAGCTTTATTCTCGAACTGTTGAGATGAGGCTTTATTCCTCCCGAGCTTTATTTCCGAACTGTTGAGATGAGGCTTTATTCCTCCCGAGCTTTATTCCCGAACTGTTGAGATGAGGCTCTATTCCTCCCGAGCTTTATTCCCGAACTGTACTGACATGAGGCTTTCTTCCCCTTGAGCTTTGTTCTCAAACTGTACTGACATGAGGCTGAACTGTTGAGATGAGGCTTTATTCCTCCCGAGGTTTATTCCCGAACTGTTGAGATGAGGCTCTATTCCTCCCGAGCTTTATTCCCGAACTGTACTGACATGTTTATTTTATGTTTGGTATATGTTTTTATAATTATTTAATTAATTTAATTTTTATCTTATTTAGTTAATGTTTTAATTAATATTTATTTATTTAAATTGGGATGTGTTTTATAGGCTTTGGGGGGCTAATTGGGCTGGATGTGAGGCTAGCAGCAAAACCAGAATTACCGGCACCGTTCGAACGCTTCCTCGAAAGCGGCACGAACGCCCGCAATCCGTTTGACGTTCGAACGTAAACACGAACGCAGCACGAACGAAAACAGTGAACCTTGTTTATTCTGAATTTCCCCTTCCGATGTCTGTTTCCCGTGACCTCCGTGACTTAAAAGGTAGTGTCTCCAAAATGAGACTCATCATAGGGACTTATGTGTAAAAATGCAGTGCCTACAAGGTCGCCACAGCTAAAACAGTGACACTAGTCCCGTTTCCAACTCATAGGTCAATCTCGCCTGAGGCCAGTCTCATGCTAATCCGCAGATCCTGCACATCAGTACATATATGAGTACCACATCCAGAATAAAAAATCCAATTTTTAAAACTAGAAGTAGACATGTTTATTTCAATAACAAACATACCTGAAGCCGGAGCCTTGCCCGCCTTCACTTCCTTCATGTGCGCCTTGTACTCACGGCAGTCATGCTTCCAGTGACCCCGTTTGCCACACTGTAGGTAGACATCTTGGGATTTGTCCTTTGCCTTCCCAGAACACTTTGATGATTTGGCTTTGCCTTTTCTTTTCTTCTTCTTCTTCACACCTCCGGAAGCCTTCGGCCAAGCCTTGGCCTTCTGAGATGTCGAAGTGAAGTGCGCCTCACGTTTCTTGCCCTTCAGAAGCTCTGGCTCTACCTCTTTCAGCATCGCCATCAACTCTCCAAAAGTCTTCTCTTGGTTCATCATATTGTAGTTCATGATGAACCTGCCCCAACAGTCAGGAAGAGACTGTAAGATCAAATCTATGGAAGTCACAGCCTCAAAGGTTATGCCCAGCTGACCTAGCTGTTCGATGTCAGCAATCATCTGCGACACATAGTGCTCAACAGATGTACCATCTGACATGCGAGAGTGAAATAGCTTCTTCTGCAATTCATACTTCTGAGATCTAAGGTTAGATCTATGAAGGTCCTTCAATTTCAACATCATGGTGTAGGGATCCAATCCCTTGTTTTGACGATGAAATTGAGGGGTCATTGCGGCAAGCATGACAGACTGAGCAGTTGAGTTGTCATCATTGTGTGTCTTCCAAAGCTCATGATCAATAACTCACTCATGTCCAGGCTCAGGCCCGAGAGGTATGTCTATTACATAGAGCAACTTCTCGGCTCCCAGGACAATCATGAGATTCATCTCCCAGTCTGGAAAATTAGAGTCGTTAAAGACATTATCGCCCATGACGATGTCTCTGAAGCTAATCTTTCCAGTCATCTTGATTGCAATAGTCTAACTATTCAATCAACGATATCGGGTATAGTCAAATGTAATGATTACTATAGTCTAACTATATAATCAACTACAAATAAAGTTATGGTACAATCCAACTGTTCAAAGAAAATAATAAAATATTAGTCCAACTAATATAAATATATAACGATGAAAATAATTTAAAAGCGCGTATTTGGCAAGTATTAAACGAAATAACAAATTTAATACTGGCCTCCCACTATTTTTCGGCGAGCCTCTAACCCTCTGTTGAGTACTCAGGAAACCCAGTTTCCTAGTGGGCTAGGATCCCGTTAAATAACACACAACCTTGACTTTGGCCAACAAGCTGTATGAAACTTAACTAGGTAGATCTCTAAGATCAATTGGATCTCATCCAATTCCTAGATCCGGTAGGTGGACCTCCATGTCCAAATATATATCCAATATATATATCCTAACTTTTTCCTCTGAATCAACTAAGCCTTGGCTTTGGCTCAACAAGCTTAATGATTCCAGTTAAGCGCGACCTATTGACAGTGGGAAAGCTTCATAATCCACGTCGATGTACATAAGTGACCTTGACTTTGGCCAACAAGTCACAACTGCCCAAGACATGCGATATATAACAAAGCCTTCGTGGTTCAAACACATCCGCGATGGACAATGATCATGACTTTGGCCAACAAATCAAAGCCAATCTTGGATCTTGAGAGAGAACCACTCAATGGAAGGAAAATGCTTAATATTAAAGTGAGGGTTTTTCGCGTAAATTGGCATCCAATTTATTATATTTGATTAGGTCTCATCACACACCCTTAAGCATGCATTTTAAAAGCTTAATAAGGTGCGAATAAATTAATAATGATATACAGATGGATATATAACAATTTGTTCCTAGAACAAATCTCTCATTTTCCTATCTCCCGTTAGCACTATTCATACTTATACCCAATTACATAATACATTAAAGAAACCTCATTTACAATGAGGGGAATTGTTGAGAAGAGAAATACAAAGAGTAAAAAAGATAATAGGCTGGACACGCATGTCCAATTTAATAAATTCTAAATTTATTACAACAATTTCTAAAATTTCCCTCACCCTTCTAATATCCATCTGATATACATTATTCATACAAATACATCCAAGTATTCACACAAAGCATGTTATTCAATCAATCTAATCCAATTAATTAATCTTTGAATTAATGACCATCCAATGTTCATACAACGATTTGATTTGCGCGAGTCCAACTCATTTAAGAATAAATACTCAAAGTACGTATTCTTGAATTATATCGAACTACAATTTTAAATCCAATTTAATTTGTATCCAATATTAATTCGAATTTAATTCCAAATTAAATAATTACACTTATTTTAGTGTCTTTTAGACTTAGATTCTAAATCTAATCTAAATGGGTCTCAAAGGCCCAATTAGTATCCAATACTATTTCAATTAAAGTCCAATGGGCTTTCAATTAATTTTTAAGGCATGGGCTTTGGCCATTATGGATCCAATCCAAGATGTCAAGGCCCAATTAGGAATCACCATTTGCCAAAAAATTAATTTTGGCCCATTAGGCCCAATTAAATTTTAAAAAGCCCAAAAGTCATATTTGGACTTTTATGGAAATGTTTTTAGTCCCAATTTGGATCTAATCCAATTGTCCAAAACCATGCTTGGCCCAACCAAGCCCATTAAGCCCAAATACAACAAATTAGCCCAATCCAATTTAAAGACTAATTTATTCTAACATAATATT
Source organism: Zanthoxylum bungeanum (assembly GCA_019454045.1). Taxonomy (NCBI): domain Eukaryota; kingdom Viridiplantae; phylum Streptophyta; class Magnoliopsida; order Sapindales; family Rutaceae; genus Zanthoxylum; species Zanthoxylum bungeanum. The sequence continues at coordinate 100,500 of SKCR01031105.1, forward strand.
CCAAATATCACATTATTTTCTATTAAAGTGTAATTAACACAATTAATTTATTAATCTAATATTTCCAAAACATTAATTAATCAAATTAATCATGCTTAATTATCCAACTCATGTCCAACACAAATTGAATCAAAATCAATCTATTACATGCTTCACATTCCACGGCAATATGGCACAAAATAATACTCAATTTGATTTCAAACCAATTAAATCAACATACAAGATTTATTTCATGCTTTAAACTCATCCAATAGTCTAAAATCAAAAAAATTACCATGAGTGTCCAAGGTGGGATTTTTAGGGAAAAATAATATAATCAATTTTTCACAAAATCAATCATGCATAACTCCAAGTTATCATCATATAACCATAACCAAACAACCAATTTAGGCAAAATCATGCTCCAAGCAAAAATACCGAAATTAAAGTATATAAACCCTAAACTCAAAGCATACTTAGAAAAGGCTCATGATACCATTGTTAGTGTCCTAGACATGCCCAAGGTCTCTAATACATGATTTTGTGTGTGAATGATCAAGAGAGTTGCAGAAAAACTTACATTGATCGGATGTTGATTTCGAAAATTTGTATGTTTGTTGGAAGCTCCAAGCCTTCTTTGAGTGATTCCAACCCAAGGGTGAGTTTCCCTATCACCTTAATCAACTCTTAATGTGCTACCAAGCTTGCTATTGAAGCAAAATCAAAGGAGAAATGAACCCTAGGCTCACTGCATTGAGGGAGAATGAGAGAGCTTTTGTGTTTTTGATATTTTGTTTTTTTTAAAACAATTACCAAAGTCAACTTTCAAAAAGTTGTGTATATCTTTTCAAAAAAGAAAAATCAAAATGTGTTGAGCAAGTTTGCAATAAATGCTCTCAACCACTTCCATCACCAAAAAGGTGACTAGTGATGTAAGTGAAGTGGGTCCCACTTTAAATTCAAAATTTGATTGGGTTACGCAACACACTTTGGGCCCAGATTCGTTTAATCCGATTAAACGAATTTTCTGTCGCGACGTAATTAAATCAAATTTAATTAAATAATAATGCCTAGCAAAATTATTACGAAAGTCGCTTGCGAATTAATTCCAAATTAATTCGTTCGCCCGAATTAAAATCGAATTTTAATTCCGCATTGAAATCTGATTTCAAGTAATATATGCAATATATTATTTAATCGATTAATTCAAATTAATCGCGTTCTCTCTTCTTTTCGAATTGTATCCCAAATAAATTTTTGCCGTAATTAATCCTATATTAATTTTCTCACCCTTATCATTAATCCTAGATTAATTCTGTTCGAGTCAAATATCATCGGTGAATCTTTGGGAAGCGGCCCAAGAGATCCCTGGATATGTTGGCAGTAAATCCAGTTGTCGGACTATCCGAACACGTGCGTATCCCGTACCACGTTCTTACTGATTTACAAGACATGGTTGGCTTCTAGGAAAGTACCGTGCCTACCCAATTCTCCATAAATATTCAACAAAGAATATATAATTTATATCAGTCATAGTATACTATGTATTGCGTATTACGATCCAGTATCGGATGGCACATGTTAGGCCTGGTTCTGGAATTGTGTCTGCCCCGTACGAAGCATATATCGGATCACTAGCAACAAGTCTCTTTAATCGGATAATCATAACCTAGTCATACTATCCCGATAGCTGCAGCATATTAGAGTACTAGTTTTGTATCCATGCGTGATCATTTTCTCCATATGACTGAAGTGATACTTCCATCTTGACATCACACCCAATACACTACGATTCTCAGTAAACCCAGAAGAGGCGTACACAGAACCTGTTAAAGCCTCGGACGACCAAAACCAAAGCGTACTGATTTTCGCAAGAATTAGCGATGCAAGTCTTAGGTTAAGACCACATACACCTACCCTGATACGGATTCCCATAAACACATAGTCATACTACCAATGAGATTCTGAGGGGTCTATCCAGAGCGAAACTGTTCCTGGTCCAACGGCTAACAGAACCTCCATTCACACTTGCATAAGTATCTTATACTTAAATATATGAGAACTATGCCGTTAAGCTTTCATAACGCGCACAAGTGTAATACTAGTCTATTCCGCATTATCGATGTCCAGTCTCGATAATACTACGACTATGGATATTTAATTATTAAACCATTCGTGGATTAATACTGTCTCATATCTTATTAATCTTGAACTAATCATAAGGACTTTTATCATTTATATATATTTAAGTAATTCAATTACAAAATGATAAAATAGAAATTTCCTTTGTCACATAGTTAATTTGTATAAAAACCACAATTTCTTTTACAAATAGTGATGCTATGGGTCATAATTGTCCAACAATTTCATGCATCCAATAGTCTAATTTCAAAAAATCACCATGAGCACTATTTAGGGTTACATTTGGCCAAGCTTAGGATTTTAGGGAAATTTAGATCCAACCAATTTTCTCAAATCCAATGATGTACAAATCCAATTTATCATCATCCAAACACAACCAAACAATCAATTTGGAAAAATCATACTCCAAGCAAAAATACCCAAATTAAAGTTAAGAACCCTTAAATCACATCATGCTTTGAATGGCTCTGATACCATTGTTAGTGTGTCCAACACGTCCCAATGATCCTAAACATGATTCTAGTATGAATAATCAAGTAAAGTTTGCGGAAAGAACTTACATTGATCGGATGAGAAAATTCAAAACTTTCCTTTTTGTAGAAGCTCCAAGCTTTGTTATTGAGTTCCAAACTCTTGGGTGAGTTTCCCTAACACCTTAATAAGACTCCTTTAATTGCTAGCTTGAACAAATTTGAAACAAAATTTTCCTTCCGACGGGTAAGTGTTTCGACCATGGGAGAGCAAAAGAGAGAATGAATAATATTTTGTGTTTTCCAAAAACCAAAATTAAATTTTGACTTCCAAAGTTGGTTTAATGAAAAAGAATTCATTAAATGCAAGCCAACTACTCACATCACATGTCAAACAATTTTATGTAAGTTGTGGGTCCCACCCAATTAAATTCCAAATTCAAGTTAGCTTACACAACATGACTTTGGGCCCGGGTTCGTGTAATCCGACTAAAGAAATTTTCCGTTGTGACGTAATTAAATCCAATTTAATTAAATAATAATGCCTAGCAAAATTATTATAAAATTCGCTTACGAATTAATTCCAAATTAATTCGTTCGCTTGAATTAAAATCCAATTTTAATTCCGTATTGAAATCCAATTTCAATTAATATATCCAATATATTATTTTAACCCAAATAAATAAATTAAATAGTAAAATTCAATTTAACTATTAAATTTACTTTGCTGATTAATTCCAAATTAATGGCGCTCTCTTTTTTTAGATAAATTTAATCCCAGATAAATTCTTACCGTAATTAATCCCAGATTAATTTTCTCTCTCATAATTAATCCCAGATTAATTCTGTTTGAGTCAAATGTCATTGGTGAGTCTTTGGGAAGCGACCCAAGAGATCTCATGATATGTTGGCAGTAAATACGGTTGTCGGACTATCCGACACGTGCGTACCTTGTACCACGTTCTCACCGATTTACAAGACATGGTTGGCTTCTAGCAAAACATCGTGCCTACCCAATTCTCCAGAAATATTCAACGAAGAATATAAAATCTGTATCAGGCATAGTATACAATGTATTGCGTAATACGATCCAGTATCGGATGTCACATGCTAGGCCTATGGCTGGAATTGTGTCTGCCCCGTACGAAGCATATATCGGATCATCAACAACTAGTCTCTGTAATCGGATAATCATGACCTAGTCATACTATCCAGATAGCTGCAGCATTTAAGATTACTAGTTTCATATCCTACGTGATCATCATCTCCATTTGACTGAAGTGATACTTCCATCTTGACATCACACCCAATACAGTATGATTCTCAGTAAACCCAAAAGAGGCGTACACATGACTTGTTAAAGCTCCGGACGACCAAAACCAAAGCGTACTGATTGTCGCAAGTATTAGCGATGCAAGTCTCAGGTTAAGACCACATACACCTACCCTGATTCGGATTCCCATAGACACATAGTTATAATACCAATGGGACTCCGAGGGGTCTATCCAGAGCGAAGCTGTTCCCTGTCCAATGGTTAAAAGAACCTCCTATCACACTTGTATAAGTATCCAATACTTAAATATATGAGAAATATGACGTTAAGCTTCCATAACGCGCACAAGTGTAATACTAGCCTATTCCGCATTATCGATGTCCAGTCTCGATAATAATACGACTAGGGATATTTAATGATTAAACCTTTCGTGGATTAATATTGTCTCATATCTTATTAATCCGGTACTAATCATATGAACTTCTATCATTTATATATCCAAGTAATCCAATTACAAAATGATAGTTAATTTGTATAAAAACACCATGTATTTTACAAATAGTGATGCTATGGGTCATAATTGTCCAACACCGCCTTCGTAAATCTATCAAATAGATAACGAATAAACAATCAACAGATTATACAGTTTAATATAATATCATAAAGCATTAAATAGATCATGGATTTTTAATTTAAAAATGCATCTCACACTATTTCATGCAAAACTGTAATCCCCAAATAGAATACAAAACATGCGATAATCAAATCATAACATAATAGTGAAAGGTGGACCCTATGAATATATTTCAGCTCACAGCTTTGGTACGTTCTCGCCTATGTATATTCATTAGGTACACAACTCATTCTCGATCACTCACTAGTGACTCCTGGGTTTTCGGCCCTGATTATTTCTCGTTGTGACAGCTTTGGCACGTTCACAAGAGGCGTACCAAGGTTAAACTTGTCAATGATAAATTCAAGATATTTGTGTAACCCTGATAGGTTTGGCATGTTCAGGATTCCGCTTTTGCTTGAATTCACATAATATCAAAATATATCCGGTACAGATAAATTTCTACCCGCCATATCCTCACAGCTTTGGCACGTTCTCGGATATAGTCGTAGAAAATTTATCGATAAGCAGTATTGACAAGACGGACCAAGTAATATGCATCAAATACATATTAAATTAAAGCCTTATTTTCAAATAGAGATTTTTCCGTAAAAGATGTTTTTACTTTATTTAATCAAATTAAATAAACACATGCATGCATAAAGTAAAGATTAAATTAAACATTTAATTTAAAGGCATAATCATATCAGGTGTCCAGAATCAGACTCGCTCTGATACGATTTTATAGGGGTTTTATAGGGAATTACCGGGTTAACGCATCAGAACGTGAAAATCAGAATTTTTCGATTTCAAAAACTTTTCTTGGATCAATTAAATAAAATTATTTATTTAATTACCCAATACTTAAAATCTGAAATTTTAACCCAAGAAATCTAATTTCTTATCATTACCGAATTGACCACATAACTTTGTATTTTGATCATTTTGGTCCTCAAATTATCAAATACATATTTAAGTGATTCCAAATCAATCCCAAAATTATTTATACATGTATAATACATGAAAATACAAATTGCAACTAAAATCCCAATTTTTTTTAAATTGCCGAACAGTCCCAGTTTTATCAGGTTTTGCAATTTGTTCCATTTTTGTTCAAAACAAGTCAAGATCAAATCCAATCAATCCCAATATATATATATATATATATATATATATATATATCATATTACATCACATATATGAAAAACACCAAATTTGGAAAGGGTTAAGAACCCTAATTTTATAATTTCTACAAATTGACAAATTACACCAAATTACCCAAATTCAATACTTTAATTCAATCTTTACCACACCAAACAAGTCTCACCACCATGAAACAACTCAAGAACAATTCTAGGTCATCAATGAGTGGCTTAGCATCTCTAGAATGACAACATCACTTTCAAATGCCTAAAAGAGAGCTAATGAACTAATTTCATACTTTCTTTATTCATCAAACATGCAAGCATCTTTCAAACAAGTTCCAACCATTTATTTAAAAATTAAAAGAAGTAGAGACAAAATCCTAGTAACACATGTTGAAGCTAAGCATGATAGAAACAATTACTAAGTTGAATAGTTTAAGGAAATACTTACAAATCCTTTGATTTTGCTTAAGTTTTTGCCTTTCTCTTTCAACTTTGCTCTCAACCCTCTTTTGTAATTGTTTTGGTAACTTGTTATGAAAAATAAAATGAAAACAAAACCCTTTTTTTTTCCCTTTGGCCGAAACTTTGAAGAAAAATAAATATCATGATATTTAATTTTGTTCCAATTAATTAACTGATAAAGTATTAGTTAACTTTTTTCATTTGATAACCATTACATTTAATGAAATGGAATAAGTGTAACCAATCAACCTTAACTATTTAAAAGTTAAATCATTACTAAAGATATTTCTTATTTTAATTAATGTAATTATTTAACAATTAAATAATTAAATAATTAAATACAAATATCTTAAGTATATGTATTATATTTACATTAAATATCTCATATACATATATTAATGATATATGTCAAATATCATAATTTGATAATTAATTAATGTGTATTTAATAATATCAAATATTAAATAAAAATATACATTAATTAGGCAATGACCATAAGGTCCATTTGCATGTATTTTGCCTTAACCGTTAAACGATTTATAAATAATCATTATTATTCATAAAAGTTGCCATAGTGCTCTATGAGTATATTTCACCAGTTAGACTTTCTAGGTTCATGCATATCCGTCACGAAATCTAATTTTGTGTCCATAATCTACCCACCCGCAAATTATGACGAACACAGATAAACTCTCTGAACCATACAGGTCGAGGTCATTGCATACGTATAATCCCTCTGTCATAGGTATCCGAATTATTCCAGATATATAGATATAAACGTCAAATCTCTATAGATATAATCACGTCGACGTTTCTATTAGCAATCCCTTAATAACACTTAGAACTAATTTCTACAGTGTACCACGGGCCCATGGATTTAACAGATTGCTAATTCCATATTGAATACCTATGCTCTGTACACAGAACTGACAGATCCTTTCTTGATACACACAGGATATCCTGAGCATCAAGCCACACCCAACGAACAGACGGAGGTCTGATCTTAAAAGATCGGTGACGTGACTGCCATCTAAGTATGGAGGATAACTAATATATCCATAGTGGTATCTCAAGTCAAAGAATCACAATGCTCACTCAACCCGAGAAGATTCTTATTGACATTGGTGTACCATCCATTAAGAATCTTCGGTGAGTCGTTCAGTTTTTATCCGCTATATACACATACACGTCTATACGAGTCTCCAAGACTCATGGTTCATTGAGAAATAATCGGAATCCAAGATTCCAATATACGACATGTACCAGTCTCAACGGGTTTACTTTACTGACTAAGTAGTGTAAACTTTGACCAGGAACTGTCTAAGAATGATAACGTCATGATACAACTCAATGTCAGTTGCGACGTTTTTGCAACAATATCATAACTAATCATTCTAAGGTCTGTTACGTCTTTACCATATAAAAGAGGATGTTATATAATAAAAACTGTTTATTTTATTCATAAGAAAATGTTACATTAGTATTTACAAGGAAATACATAATAAAATTGACGCTTAGAGCACCAACCCTAATATAAGGGTGCAATAGTACGGTCTGCGTGGATTCATATCCTACTACGAGTTGTTCCCATCGTAAAAATTAAGTTCTCCGCCAAGCCAACCATGAAGTTCTGTCTTCCTTATTTAAAAATAATTAGCCTGTTTTCCTTCCCGAATAACGATACTATGAAACATTCTTTTTTCCACCTTTCTGTCATGGCCTACTGATTGTTCACCACTTGACTTGTAAGTATACTATATCTTTCTCCCTACCTTGACTCTGTTTCATACATGGTATATCTTGCCATGCTTGAGCATACTGTACAAAAGTACATGAGCTATACTGAATAGCTCATTCCTTGCATTCTTAACTAAGAGATAATTACTCGTCCTTATTCCATGAAAGTTTCTGTCATGTGTTTGGATACTACTACCACGGTGTTCTTCTCATTACAACCAATAAACGAAAAATCCCACTCCTGGACTTCGAGTTATGCCCCACATTCATTGACTCAACTGATCTGCATGAGCTATCGATTCTGAATTCGATAACTGTATTTATGGCCTAATATTCATGTACCATTGTTCCTGATTAATTGATGTCCTTAGGAGAACTTTACTCACTTGGGCCTGACCACGAGAGTTGAACTTATCCGTAGTGGCTATCAACTACGCCATCCAATGTCTCTTTGTCTTCCTAAAGTCGGTGGAACCATCGCTCCCTTCTACCACACGGCCTGATATTCGTAAATAATAATTAACTTTGGCTTATCAGATAACTGGTAATGTCATGTCTACTAATTTGAACTACAACTGATCTGATAGTCTCGGTTGGTAAAGTTTCATGCTCACATACATGGAAATCGATGGAGCCATAATTATATTTAAAGTTATTTTGACCGATTATGACTTGGTCTGGAGCTATCGATCGCATCCTATGCTTATTCTGTTGACGTTTGTTTCTGCTATTAAAACCTTAAAGGTATACGTTGTCACTCCTTCTATTACTACTATTGATGATACTACAGACGCCACTACTGATATTATTGTTAGTACTACCACTAGTATCGTTGTTGTAGCTACTAGATTCAATCTGATGGATTGTAAGAGGGTTAGCTATGCATGCTATTCATGCATGGCCCTGAGTGTATTTCTTTTGAAGGCTTGCCATGTAGTACTGTCTTACGGGAGGCCTGTTGTAAATTGGCTTTCTGCACTGATTCTTTACTTGGCCTAAAACTGATAATCATGCTCCCGTTTACGAGGCTGCGAGGAAGAGTTTTCCTGCACTTCTTGGTTGCATGCTCAGAAATGCCATGGTGTTACACTACACTCGGAGACCTTTTTATACTTATCGAGAAAGCTCCGTAGGGCGCATGTAATATTTTTGTGGCTGCTACATGTACCATCCGTCTTAAGTGCTCATACTTCCGAGCTTTGGCACCAAGAGCACCTAAACGGTGATCGACCTAAAATGACTTTGCTATGACTCTGCCAAGTCTAAGGCGGATTTTCTGTTACCCATGAGAAAGTTAAGTCACTTATCATGATTGTGTCTTCATGAGTTTATTATTTGTCTATTACCCTATGCTTACTTTTGTGTTTATTTTACTGTTTTAACCCGTAATGGTTATGTTATTTACTGCTAGCATATGTATGATTCTGGATTCTTGCCCATGATTCATATCCGGCCAAACATACTACAAGTCTGACCGGTCATATAACTTAATATATATATTCGGCCAGACTTCCTACAAGTCCGGCCGGACATAGAGCTTAATATGTATATTTGGATAGGCCTCCCCAAGGTCAAGCCGATCGTCAGTAAGGAACATCTCATCTTTCCCCTCACATACGACTACATTATTATTGTTTTGCCTTCTGAATGTTAGTCTATCATTACCCCACTGGTACTGATACTGTTTTTTATGCATGATTCTGTAACTTAGATTATATGCTTAGAACTGTTACTTCATTATTTTCCCTATTATTGTTATTTATTTATGTGTCATTTAAACATTCTGATTCATGAATACGAACAATACATTTTTTTTCCATAATATTATTTTTATGGTAACTCCTATTGTCTTTTATATACGTATTCAATCTAATATCGATTAGATTGAAGCTAAATACGATTTAGTGATATGTATTTATTAGACAAAGACTTGAGGATTTACAACGTAGTGCGCAGTTACAACGTAGTCTATAATTGACATTGGGAAGTGTCACAATAAGTTATATATTCTCAAATAAAGTTCCAGGTCAAGATTTACTAATACGGGTTAGTTAGTAAAAATTACTGAGACAGTACATGTCGTATATTGAGACTTTGTCTGATGGTTTATCCCAATGAACCATGAGTATCGGAAGACTCGTATAGATGTGTAAATGTTTATTTGATAAACACTTAATGACTGATCGAAGATTTCCTAATAGATGGTACACAAACGTCAATATAAATCTTCTCGAGTCAAGTAGCATATTGGTCCTTCGACTTAAATCCTCCGTTCACGTATTTTTAGAAAATATTCCGAAAAAGTTTCCGCAAGGGTCCTGAACCCTCCGAACCTACCCTGATTTATTTAAACACTATCATATCATCATATATGTCTCATATATATCATTACAATAAAAAAAATACATCAATACACGGAAACTCTACTTTTACCGGAAACTTACATAATTTATCGGATCGATCCAATTCGTTCTATTTTCACTCGGATTCTACCAAATACACATATTCAATATACTCATGCTCAAAAAAATCAATTTATATCATTACAAATTAGCGGATTTTTACCGAGAGGTCTTGAGGGCATATACGGACTCCAAATGGTCCTACAAACGTGTTGGAATCGATCGAATTTCGATTAGAGATATTTTTCATTCGTGGGTCACTATTCTCCACCATTTTTTTCCTCGTTTTACGTGCAACCATGAACGAAATGGGAAAATCATCACCGCCAACTTGTACTACTCTCTGAGGGCTTCAATTTGACGGGTGGCTCGGGCCTTGAAACGAAGCGACAAGTCGGGATCGGAATACCCATGGTCGCACGCCTTTACCTCATTTTCTCACCGTTTCCGATGTCCTGGGCTTCTGCCGGCCACCACGAGATGGAGGGGTGATCGGCGTACCCTTTTTAACTATCGCGCCGGCCGGACCAAGGTTCTCCAAACTGCCATTTTGGGATGGGGGGTTGTGTGTGATATACTTGTGAGGTTATTCCATTTTCGTAATTCAAACAAAAGTCAAGGTATTTATAGAAAAGTTTTAGAAATTACAATCTGATACCCGCGAAATTACTTCATATTTTAGAACCCTTTATGTTACAAATGTCGAAAAGTTTTCAACAACGAGTCCAATGGTTCAAGAATCATCTCAATCAGAGTTCATTTGCTATTTATAGTCGAAATAACAAACCATTACGCGTATAACGATATAAACATAAATCGCGTAACCGGTCCTTGAAACCATGCGTTTTCAAACGCAATGAAGCTTCACTTTAAAACGTTACAATCTAATTTCCAACACATAAACTCTTTTTTTCGAACATCATTCAGTTCTAAGACCTAAACTTTGATTTGGAACATTCCAGAACTATTTCGGAAAAAATTTGGGATATTACTGTTGGGTTTCTACGGTCTAACCGGGATCGTTTTAAGCAATGAAACAACATGTGAATACAACAAAGAAGTTGTGGAATACTTACATTGATCGGTTGAGCGATGCGAGGAATAAAATCTTCAAGCTTTTCCCACCTATAGCTCACGGCTTTCACTACTTTTGTCCTCCAAGTTTGCAGCAATGGATGATCCATCAAGCTCCAAGCTTTGGTTGATGATTCCATGCTCACGTGTGCAGTTCCCAATCACCTTCGCAAGACTCCGGAAGTGCGCTAGCACTTGGTAATTTTTGCCACAAAAATCACCTAGCTTCTCTTCTTCATTCTCGGCAGAAACCAGAAAAATTGGAAGAAGAAATGCCCATTGGACGTGAGAGAAGAAGAGAAGAATGAGAGAGTGAGATGTGTTGGTTGTTGCAAAAAAAATGTAATTGATTTTCCAAAAATCTAATACCAATTTTTGCTACAAAAAGTCAAAGCATTAATGCCTTCAACCACCAACATCAATCAATAGTGACATGTTGTCAAATCACTCAAAGTGACTAGACATCACATCAATCGATTGACTAGTGATTTGACGCTTGATGTGACTTATGGGCCGCACTTAAATTCGCAATGAGTGCGCCCGCAAACACTCCTGGGCTCAGGTTCGCTAATTCCAAATTAACGACTTTTCCGTTGCGACGTAATTAAATAATTATGCCTAACAAAATTACTATTCACGTCGCTAACGAATTAATTCTAAATTAACTCGTTCGCCCGAATTAAATTCTAAATTTAATTCCGCGTCCAAATCCAATTTCGTATAATATATCGAATATATTATTTTATCGATTAATTCCAAATTAATCGTTCTCTCTCTTTAATTAATATTTTATCACAAATAAAATATCTCCGTAATTAATCCCAGATTAATTTTCTCTCTCATCTAATTAATCCCAGATTAACAAAGTGCGAGTCATACGTCATCAGTGAATCTTTGGGAAGCGACCCATGAGATCCCCGGATATGTTGGCAGTAAATCCGGTCGTCGGACTATCCGAACACGTAAGTACCTAGTACTACGTTTGTACCGATTTACAAGACAAGGTTGGCTTCTAGCAAAGTGCCATGCCTACCCAATTCTCCAGAAATATCCTTACTGGAATATGTGATCTATATCAGGCGTAGTATACGTAATATTTCGTATTTCGATCCAGCATCGGATGTCACGTGCAAGGCCTGGGGCTGGAATTGTGTATGCCCCGTACGAAGCACATATCAGATCTCTGGTAACTAGTCTCTATAATCGGATAAACATGACCTAGTCATTTTATCCCGAAGACTGCAGTACAAGAGCACCAGTTTCGTATCCTACGTGATCATCATCTCCACTATGACTGGAGTGATACTTCCATCTCGACATCACACCCAATACACTACGATTCTCAATATACCCAGAAGTGGTGTACACATAACCTGTTAAAGCCCTGGACGACCAAAACCAAAACATATTGATTGTCGTAAGTATTAGCGGGGCAAGTCTCAGGTTAAGACCAAATACACCTAGCCTGATTCGGACTTCCATAGACACATAGTCATACTACCAATGGAATTCTGATGGGTCTATCCATAGCGAAGCTGTTTCCCGTACCATCGGTAAAACACAACCTCCTACTACACTTGAATGAGTATCATATACCCAAATATATGAGAACTATGTTGTTATGCCCTCATAATGTGCACAAGTGTAATACTAGTCTTTTTCGCATTATCGATGTCCAATCTCGATAATACTCTGACTATGGATATTTAATTATTAAACCTTCGTGGATTGATATTGTCTCATATCATCTCAATCCAGGAACTAATCATATGGACCTTTCATCATTTATACATCTTGGTGATCTAATCATAAATGATAAAAGAGCAATTTCCTTTGTCATATAGTTAATTTGTACAACAACACCATAATCTGTACAAATAGTGACGTTATGGGTCATAACTGTCCAACAATCTCCCACTTGGCCTATAGCCAGTCACTCGAGTGTCTTACACCCGAACTATGTACGGTTCGCTCAAACTTCTGCTGAGAAAATGCTTTCGTCAGCGGATTTGCATGACTATCATCTGATGCGATTTATTCGATCATCACATCGCCACGATGTATGATCCGAATGAATTAGATGAATATCTAAGTATATATCTGGATCGTTGATGATACCATTAATTCTTTAGCCTGCGCTGAAGCCTAGCTCAGCTGCTAACAGAACTATATCTAATCTAATTAGATTATTATCAATCCAGAAGGCTTCTATTGCTGCCTCAGCTGCAGCAATAATCCATTTGTGTTGTTTATTCGGTAACAGTATCTTGCTTGGAAGATTTCCAGCTCACTATTCCGTTATTCAAACTGTATAGTACTGTTCTTACGACTAATAGTCATTTTTATCGGTTAGGAAACTTGCAGTAGTGGACCCAGTCACTTCAAGTTCTCATTCTCCATAGTATAAGACAGCATCCTTAGTTTCTCTAAGATACTAAAGGATGTTCTTAGCATCAATCCAATGACTATCACTTGGATTGGCCCGATTGTGACTCCATATGCTCAAAGCGTATGAGACATCAGATCACGTATATTTTTTCAATGTATGAGTTCTCGGAGAGTTTTAACAACTTTAAATTTATCCTAGTAGATCTTTATTCCTAGAATAAAGGTTGTTTCTCCCAAGAATTCTACGGAGAATTTTTCATGAAAGCCAAGCTTTCACCGATTATATTATGGGAATATCATTTCCAAGAAATGATATGTCATCATTTTATTAAGACATTCATTGTCAGTGCGCTCCCACTAACCCTATTATATACACAATAATCATTTTCATTTTGAATTAAATCATATACCATTATGATTACATCAAAACGATAGTTCCAAGAACACTATGCTTGCTTCAATCCATCCATGGATCGAATAACCTGCAAACCTTGTTTGCTAGTTTTGGTACGACAAAATCGTCAGGATGTTGTAAACATCCTCCGAAAGGTTTCCGTTAAGGAAAGCGGTTTTGGCATTACAGCTGCCATATTTCATGAATGAAACATGCAGCATTAGCAAGCATTATCCAAATGGATTTATCATGGCAACATGTAAAAGGTTTCGTCGTAATCAACACAATATTGATAACGATACCTTTTCGCTACAAGCCTAGCTTAGTACGTTGGTATGTTTCCTTCCACGTATGTCTTCCTTGAAGATATATATAGTACCAATAGGCACAATGCCTTGCGGTACATCAACTAGTATCCAAACTAAGTTGATATACATGGCATCCATTTCGGACATCATGGAACTTTGCCATAATAGGGAGTTGATACCTTGTATCACTTCCTCATACGTAGTCAGTTCATATTCCTCAATAAGATTGACATCTTTATGAGGTGAGATCAGAAACCCATACCTCCCAGGTTGTTTTCTGACTCTCTCCGACTAACGCGGTTCTTGTGTATTCGAAGATTATTGATATAGTTTCATCCTTGATGAACTATTTGTGTTCCATTAGGAATCGGTGCCGGGAATAGTATTACTCCGATTTTCATCGAGTTTTACTTTCCTCCCACTTATCACTGCATATAGGTATTCCTCTTAGGAAAACCGCATGGCGAGCAACAATTACATTGTTCTCTAGTGAGTTGTATAAGTACTATATTTTGGTATCCCTAGGGTAACCTACAATTAGGCACTTATCCGATTTGGGTTTTAGTTTGGTATCATCCAAACATATGTCTAGCATTCCCAAATCACCAGGAATGAGAAAACCCAGTTTCTTTCATGTTCATATCTAATATGAAGTCTGTCAAACAGATTCTTATGGAACCTTATTCTAAATAAGTTCTGCATTGTTTATGCGTATCCGTTGAAGGAAATGGTAGCTCAGAGCGACTCATGAATAACCTTTTCATGTCCAACAAAATTCGGTTTCTCCGTTCGGACACACCGTCAAACTGACGTGTTCCGGGAGGAGTCCTCATTGAAAGAATACTATACTCTTTCAAGTATATGAGAAACTTATTGCTTAAGTATTTTCATCATGGTCTAACCGTGACGGTTTAATACTTTAGCCGATCTGTTTTTTACTTCGTGTCGAAACTATAAAAGTTTCCGATCCGTGTTTCACAAGAAACACATAACCATAACGCGATGCCACATCCGTAAAGGTTACGAAATATTCATATCCACCTCTAGCCTAGCTAGACATGGGCCCACTTACGTCACTATGAACGAGGGCTAACAGATTGGTGGCACTTACACTTTTACCAAGTAAATAGTGTTTTAGGCACTTTGCCCAATAAACTAGATTCGTAAGCATTATTTGAATGGAATCAAATTTGTCCTAGTACCCACTCTTCAAAAGTGTGGATATACGAGTCTTGTTTAATTGTGTCCCAGACCACAATGCCACTTCTAAGTCTCAACTGATTAAATCAGTTTGAGCTATTTGTTTGTCATGTCGTACGTTTGAGATTTATTTATATTCAAAATATAAATTCTGTTATTCACATCTAATGTGTTTATCTCAATATCATTTTATAAAATAAAACACTTTAGTGTTCTAGAATATAAAGGTATACCCGCAACGGGTTAAACCCTGATATAGAGATAATGTTTCTAGTCAAACTAGTTACATTTTAACAGTTTCCTAATTTAAGTACATACCCGAAGGGTAGTTCCTAAACTTAGGTTTCTACGGTTAAAACATCGACTTTCGTCCTGTTTCCGATTCGTAGATAAATCTCATCTGAAGTCAGTAACCTACTTACAGAAGATTCTGTACATCAATGTATATTTATGTACCACACTCAGTGTCTAAAATCCAATTTTAATACTAGTAGTGAACATGTTTATGACAAACATTCTTGAAGTCAGAGCCTTGCCCGTCTTCAATTCCTTCATGTCTTCCTTGTCCATACGGCAGTCACACTACCGTGTCCCTGTTTGCCACATTTTAGGCAGACATTCTGGGATATGTCTTTTGTCTTCTCAGAAGATTATAATGACTTTGCCTTTGCCTCTTTTCCACACTCCAGAAGCCTTTGGCCAAGCCTTGGCCTTCTAGAATGTCGAAATAAGGTGCGCCTTGCGCTTCTTGCCTAATTTCAAACTCTGGCTTTGTCTCATTGAGAATAGCCATTAACTCTCCAAGAGTTTACTATTGCAATTAATACTTCTAAGATCTAAGAATAGATCTATGAAGATCCTTCAATTTCAATATCATACTATAATGATCTAATCCTTAGTTCTGATTAAGAAATTAAGGAGTCTATTTGGCAAGCTTAATGGATTAAGCACTAAAGTTATCATTACATGAATATTCCAAATTTCATGTTCTACTATTTGCTTAACTCCGGGCTTAGGCCTAAGATGTTATTTTATCAAATAAAGTAACTTCTCGGTCACTCAAGACTATCATGAGATTTTATTCCCAATTTGAAAATTAAAGTCGTTTAACTACATTTTCACCCAGGATTATGTTTTAAATACTAATCTTTCAATTATCTTGATTCTAATAGTCCAACTTTTTAATCAACGATTTTAGGTACTATTTATTATAATGATTACTATAGTCCAACTATATAATCAACTATAATTTAATAGGTTAAATTCAATTATATTGATTACTGTAATCCAATTATAAAATCAACTATAATGAATTAGTTTGAATACAGTCCAACTGTTTAATTAAAACAACGTTAATTATTAGTCCAACTAATATATTAATTTATTTGACGAATAATTTGAAATGAGCGCGTATAGCAAGTAACTAAACGAATATTGCAAATTTAATATTTGCCTCCCACTATTTTTCGGCGAGCCTCTAACCCTCTGTGGAGTACTCGGGAAACCTTGTTTCCTAGTGGGCTAGGATCCCGTTAAATAACACACAATCTTGATTTTGGCCAACAAATTGTATGATAATTAACTAGGTAGATCTCTAAGATCAATTGGATCTCATCCAATTCCTAGATCCATTTACATTGAGAGGAATAGGCTGGACACGCAGGTCCAATTAATAAATTCTAAATTTATTACAACAATTTCCAAAATTGCCCCACCCATCTAATATCCATCCGATATACATTATTCATGCATCGCAACCATGTATTCACACAAGCATATTATCAATCAATCTAATCCAATTAATTAATCTGATAATTAATGACCATCCAATGTTCAAACAACGATTTAATTTTGCGCGAGTCAAACTCGTTTTGCGAATAAGTACTCAAAGTACGAATTCTTGAATTAAATTAAACTACAACATTAAATTCAATTTAATATGTATTTAATACTAACTCACTATTTAATTCCAAATTAAATATTACACTTTATTAACGAACCTTTACGACTTAGATTCCAAATCTAATCGTTACGGGTCTCAAAGCCCGATTAACATCCAATGTTAATTTAATTAAAGTCCAATGGCTTTTAATTAATTTCTAAGGTATGGACTTTTGGTCAATATGGGTCAAACCCAAATACCAAAGCCCATTTAAGGAATCACCCTTATTTGCCAAGAAACCAATTTAGGCCCATTAGGCCCAATTAAATATTAAAGGTCCATTAGTCATAATTGGATTTTATGGGTATGGTTTTGGGCCCAATTAGATCCAACCAATTTAGCCTAAACCCATCTTGGTACAACCAAGCCCATTAAAGCCCAATTACAACTTCAAAAGCCCAATTTCCAAAATAGGCCCAATTAATTAAATTACCAAATTCCAAATTTTATAACTTAATTAACCAAAGTGTATTGACATAATTAATTACCCAAATTAACATTTCTAAAACATCAATTTACTCAATTAATTATGCTCATTAACATCAAAACATGTCCAACACATTTTAATCAAAAATCAAACCCATTTCATGCTTACTAGTCTCGACAATGGTAGGGATTTCTTTGTCCGATTCGGTTTTAATCCAATCAAATCCAATTCAACATTACCCAATTGATTTCAAGTCATCCAATGAATCAAAAATCAAAAATACCAAGACATTTGGGGCATCATACCATTCGGCCAAGCCAAGATATTGGGCAAAAATTGATCCAATCAACTTTTCATGAAATTGATCCAATACAACTTCAATTAAACATCATTCAAGCATACTCAATCAAGTAATTTTATCAAATCATGCTCAAATTCAATTTACTCAATTTTAACCCTAAATTCAAGTTTCATGCTAAACCTCGCTCTGATACCATTGTTGGGTTTCTACGGTCTAACCGGGATCGTTTTAAGCAATGAAACAACATGTGAATACAACAAAGAAGTTGTAGAATACTTACATTGATTGGTTGAGCGATGCGAGGAACAAAATCTTCAAGCTTTTCCCTCCTAGGGCTCACGGCTTTCACTGCTTTTGTCCTCCAAGTTTGCGACCATGGATGATCCATCAAGCTCCAAGCTTTGGTAGATGATTCCATGCTCACATGTGCGGTTCCCTATCACCTTCGCAAGACTCCAGAAGTGTGCTAGCACTTGGTAATTTTTGCCACAAAAATCACCTAGCTTCTCCTCTTCATTCTCGGTAGAAACCAGAAAAATTGGAAGAAGAAATGCCCATTGGGCGTGAGAGAAGAATAGAAGAATGAGAGAGTGAGATGTGTTGGTTGTTGCAAAAAAAATGTAATTGATTTTCAAAAAATCTAATAACAATTTTTGCTACCAAAAAGTCAAAGCATTAATGCCTTCAACCACCAACATCAATCAATAGTGACATGTTATCAAATCACTCAAAGTGACTAGACATCACATCAATCGATTGACTAGTGATTTGACGCTTGATGTGACTTGTTGGCCGCACTTAAATTCACAATGCGAGTGCGCCCGCAAACACTCCCGGGCTCGGGTTTGGTAATTCCAAATTAAAGAATTTTCTGTTGCGACGTAATTAAATAATTATGCCTAGCAAAATTACTATTCACGTCGCTAACGAATTAATTCTAAATTAACTCGTTCGCCCGAATTAATTCTAAATTTAATTCTGCGTCGAAATCCAATTTCGTTTAATATATCAAATATATTATTTTATCGATTAATTCCAAATTAATCGTTCTCTATCTTTAATTAATATTTTATCACAGATAAAATATCTCCATAATTAATCCCAGATTAATTTTCTCTCTCATCTAATTAATCCCAGATTAACAAAGTGCGAGTCATACGTCATCGGTGAATCTTTGGGAAGCGACCCATGAGATCCCCGGATATGTTGGCAGTAAATCCGGTCATTGGACTATCCGAACACGTATGTACCTAGTACTACGTTTGTACAGATTTACAAGACAAGGTTGGCTTCTAGCAAAGCGCCATGCCTACCAAATTCTCCAGAAATATCTTTACTGGAATATGTGATCTATATCAGGCGTAGTATACGTAATATTGCGTATTTCGATCCAGCATCGGATGTCACGTGCAAGGCCTGGGGCTGGAATTGTGTATGCCCCGTACGAAGCACATATCGGATCTCTGGTAACTAGTCTCTATAATCGGATAAACATGACCTAGTCATTTTATCCCGATGACTGCAGTACAAGAGCACCAGTTCCGTATCCTACGTGATCATCATCTCCACTATGACTGGAGTGATACTTCCATCTCGACATCACACCCAATACACTACGATTCTCAATATACCCATAAGAGGCGTACACAGAACCTGTTAAAGCCCTGGACGACCAAAACCAAAGCATATTGATTCTCGAAATTATTAGCGGTGCAAGTCTCAGGTTAAGACCAAATACACCTACCCTGATTCGGACTTCCATAGACACATAGTCATACTACCAATGGAATTCCGATGGGTCTATCCAGAGCGAAGCTGTTTCCCGTACCATTGGTAAAACACAACCTCCTACTATACTTGCATGAGTATCATATACCCAAATATATGAGAACTATGTCGTTATGCCCTCACAACGCGCACAAATGTAATACTAGTCTTTTTCGCATTATCGATGTCCAATCTCGATAATACTCTGACTATGGATATTTAATGATTAAACCTTCGTGGATTGATACTGTCTCATATCATCTCAATCCAGGAACTAATCATATGGACCTTTCATCATTTATACATCTTGGTGATCTAATCATAAATGATAAAAGAGCAATTTCCTTTGTCACATAGTTAATTTGTCAACACCGCCATGATCTGTACAAATAGTGACGCTATGGGTCATAACTGTCCAACAATTACATCCTCCCCTTCTTATAAAAATTTCGTCCTCGGAATTTCTCCATCCTTATGTCCAATCATTCGGAACCGAATACACGTGTATGAAAATATATTATGTATTCGGAAGTCATCTCACTTTACATATTCCCTAAAGTTACATATTTCATACATCAATACAAACCATCCTATTTCAAAGCAAAATAAATAGAATCAAACATTTTATATCAAAATCAAATCAAACTTATCATTTCAATTCACATTCGTTCATAGGAACTTGCTCAAACCATTTCAAACTCATCCATCAACAGAGACAAAAACCCAAACACGAATTTTATACTGTTAATCACATTCATCATAACACAAGTTCTTTATAGGTAATCAGATACAATATCAAAACGAAAAACATAATACGGATTTCATACTATCTATTTCGTCAAAAATCTGAAACAGAACTCATTCATTTCACATCATATCATTCCATATCATATATGTAATTGATATCAACATCAAAGTTTATGTACACACATATCCCATCGCACATACACATTTGTATGGCCAACAACAAAACATACATAACCATCACAATACTCAAAAGATCTATGACTAAACTATCGACATACATACTTGTTCCTATAAAGAACGTAAACTTTTATATCAACAAAGACATCAATCGTCAAAACCAGAAGTGACACATAATCATATTGCTCTTATTATATTGATAGTCTGAAATCTGTCAATTTCTGTCATCATCAAAACGGAAAACATAAAATAATCTCTTTCAAAAACCATCTCCAAAACACATTTGAAAAACTCTTTTACTGTAAACCAAATAAATTTCAAAATTCATATAATCGTAAATAAGTATCAAGTGTCCAGTATAAACTCAACTGAATGAAACATAACAAGCGCCCAGTGTCCAAATCACTCGCACATATTGGATAATGAACGAAACAAGCCCATTTCAATAGAGGTTGACGGGTTGGTCTACTACAGTTTCACAGAGCCCTATACAAGCGCTACGGGGGAAACATATCATATCAAATTATAAAACCATAAAATCCATGTACAAGCGCCATGATAGAAACATATCATATCATATAATTTCATAAACGATATCGAAATGTATCATAATCAAAACGAAATTCTTTTGAACCCATTATTTTCCCCAAAACCCAAATATATTTAAAATCAAAAATAAATCTTTGATACAAACTTTTCAAAATACTCATTAAGCGTCAACTGTTCGAGTCGCGCGCACTGATCAGACAGTGTACGAACAATACCATGTCTACAAAGTAGCGGGCCAACAATTGTTTGATGGTCTGGACCCCATAACAATCCCTCATGCCAAGCCGAAATGAAACATATACAAACGCCACGGAGGGTCAAAATTATAAAACTATCAAGCATCGTGATGGAAATAGATTTTCAAGCGTCTCAACGGAAATAAATTTTTACGATTTTTAAAACATCAAAATAATTTTCTATTACCGAGACAGAAACATATCATCAAGCACCTCGACAGAAACATATCGATAAATCTCAAAATATGAAAACGTGAATTAAGCGTCGAGACGAAAACATATTTTGTATCCCTTATAGTCAAAACAAAATAACAAAAATCTTTTTTCTTTCTTTTTTTCTTTCCTTTTTCCTTTTCAAAACACTTTCATGCCACAAATCAAACACCAAGTTCTCAAAACATAAAAAAAAATATCAAAGTACAAAAACAAAGATATCTGTCCACATCACATACTAATTCATATACCTATATAAACGACATATTTTTAACTTAGTATTCATATATACATACAAATATTCATTACATACTGACCGGTGCTTACACTCGCATATAACGCAAGCGCACGTATCGTTCAAGTAGTATAAAAAGTATCGATCCCACGAGGACTTAATATCTAATCTATTAATTTTATGAGGTCAAATGATTACTAGTATCTAACAGGTTGTTTGATTGATTTGAAAAGGTGATGATTCTAAATTTAAAAACAAGTAAATTAAATTGTTCGAAAGTAGGTTTAAGAAAATTCAATATTAAAAACTATCTAGGGTTGTGATTTCTTTACAATATCATTTTAAAGATGAAGTGGTTATCTTATAGTTGGGTAAAATATGATTTATTAACCTGGAACACTAAATTATGTAAAAGCCTCTTCCGATGGTCAACTACAAATATCCAGTATAACCCAATTAAACCATATGTCTATGCCAACCAAATTACCTGGATTTATTAATATTAAGTTCCAATTATGGCTACCCCCGCCCGACAGGTATATTCCTATCCTATAAGGAAATCTATTAAAGGGTTATCTATCCTCAAGGAAGATCGTGGGCTATTGAGTCTAAGGTCTTAAACTTTAAATCCCTATGTCTAGTTCATTTTAAGTTTACCAGTTCAATTTTATTAATGGCCAGTTAATAAAAAGCATTAAGATTAAAACTCAATAAATAAACCTTTATATTACCCAAACTATAATTTAACCCCTTATAAACCGGTGATATTGGATTTCATAACAACCCCAGATAACTGGCTTAGTTACGACACATATTTACAAGAAGTAAAAAAATAAAAGACATAAAGTAAAATACTAAAAATTAAATACTGAAAAGTAAATTGTTGAAAAGTAAATAAAGTAAAAAGTAAAAAGTAAAAAGTAAAAAGTAAAAAGTAAAAAGTAAAAAAATAAAAATAAAAGTAAATTACTGAAAGTAAATTGCTGAAATTAAATAAAGTAAAAGTACAATAAAAGAAAATGATGGGGGTTAGAGGATCAACTTTTATTACTACTATTTTAGATATCTCCCTTAATATAATATATTAACTTTACGTGATAATTACCAACCAGCCATATAAGCGGTATCCTGATTAAGTCAAATTAATAATTAATTACCAACCGAACAACCAGGCGGTATCCATACTTAGTCAGGTTAAAACCAATTTATAATTAATTTCCAACCGGCCAATATAACGGTATCCTCATTAAGTCAGGTTTTAAATAGTTTATATTTTATATTTAAGGGAGATTAATCTAGATAGCAATAAAAAAGATTTACCTTTTACCCCAGCAAGGGGGAGTTACCTCCTCATTGCTTGAAAAATAAAAACTGCAAAAGTAAAGAAAGAAAAAGGTTTGTGGTAAAAGTAAATTGCGGAAAGTAAAAACTGAAAAGTAAAGAAAAGAAAGTGTGAAAGCGGAAATTAATTACTGGAAGCTGTAAATAAAAAAATAAGATACAATCTTCTTATTTATTCATTAGGAATTTTCAAAGAAGAAAGTATGAAAATTTACAAATGAAATGGCTTGGTATTTATAGGCAAAATTTTGCCTCCATCAAATCATCCATCAAATTCTCCACCAAATCCATTATTAACTTCTCCACTAATTACTCCACCAAATCCATTATTAATTACTCCACTAATTTCTTATCATGTTTGGTGGTGATTTGATAATTTTTATAATTTATTTATTAATTTATTTTTTGCTTTGAAAATGATTGAAAATGACTTTAATAATTACACACAACACACTGCTGGATGGTTCATCAATTTCGGTCATTCAATCTTCAGAATTAGAAATTATTTTGTCTTTAAAGGTTGTAGATCTTCGAATCTTCTTTAATCTGGCACTTGAATCAGCTGAATCCGATATCGGAGTGAAAAGTTATGCCCAACATACGACAGATGCGCAAAACTAGAATTTCCAAAACTGCACTTCGTTAAAACGCCCTTTCAAGTTTCCAATCTCCAAAATTAATATGTCAAGTCCAATTTTTACCCTTATTTGACCCACATTTTCGTCCTAAATGATTTCATTGAGTCCCAATATTATTTTATCTGTAAAATAAACTAAAACACATCAAAATGTTCATCAAACCCCGAGAAACTAAACAAAATATTAAGTAAAAGGGGCGGTAAATATTGATATATTTTCCGCTCATCACACCCCCAAACCTAACATTTTGCTAGTCCTCGAGCAAAACAACAACAAAAAATTAAACTAAGCCACTTTCGTAGGGATCACGGTTGCATTTAGCGTATGCAACAAGACTTTAAACCCCTAGGTGTCCCTAGTGGACGAGTTGTAGTCTCGTGAGGGTTTATAGCAATGATACCCACAAACATTTTACTAAAGTAAAATGGTAGTAAAACTAATGCACACAAAAACAAAAAGACAAGAGAAAAGAGAATAAAGAAAGTTAGTGACTAATCAGGTGAAACTTCTACTCCAAGTTACTAGTTGTTTTGTTTCTTTCTAAATTACCGAATAAGTAAATTCTCTGATTATATTTACCATTCTCCATATACACAGCCAACAAAGTATTAATCAATCTCATTTTTGCCCACAACAGTCATAAGTGCAGTTGAGAAGAGAGTAATATTTTTGTCCTGAAGTTTTATCAAAATTCACATCTTTTTATAGCAATGAAATAATTTTTCTAATTTTTTTTTTTGATTTTTTTTCTATATTTTTTATTTATATACAATACCTTCATCTATGTAACGAGCTTTGGGCCGGTGGCTCCCAAACCAGTTGGCTTTAGGGCACCAGGTGTTAAGACACCCCTACGGACTTAATTACTCAGACTTCAGATATATATATTTTTGCAGCATCTTTGATCCATGTAGCGAGCTTTGGGCCAGTGACTCCCAAACCAATTGGCTTTAGGGCACTAGATGGTAAAACAACCCTTACAGACTTAATAACTCGGATCTCAGACGTTTTTTTTTTTTTTACTCCATTGATTTTTGAGATGCTTCCTCCAATTAAACTAGAGCACTGAATATTACAAACTTTTCAATTTTAGCTCATGTCCTTATGTTACTATGTATGTTGATAATACCTGCTAACTGAGCATATGAAGATCCATTTTAATCAGTATTATAGAGAATTCACAAATTAAATAATTCAAAAGGAAATAAACAAAATTAACTTGTTTCGAAATAGGTTTGAGATACGTCTCAGGAGTGGAAACTTCTTACTCAGCTATCTCTTACCAATTTCAACTTTTTAGTCAAAAACAAAAACACAAAATATTTTTGTAATTTTTGAAAATTTTTCAATTTTTTTTTGTATTTTTCGAAAAATTTTGGACTAAAAAATAAAAACAACACACAACTAAAAAAAATATTAATCAACTAATTCCCTCTCACAAACCTAAATGAGACATTGTCCCCAATGTCTTAAACGGTAGAAGAAGAGTTTAGAGGATAATACCTGGTTAATTGAAATTCTACAGGAAATTAAAGGTTAAGATCCAGATTAATCTGACGCCTCTTACCACGATCGTCCTCGGACCAATTTATCTTTGAAATGATAGGGTCAACTTGTGGTTCATAGGCTAAGAGTTGGTCTATTAGATCCGGAGAAGTTCTGGCAGTAAATAGGAGTTCTTTCAAAGGTTTTGACACGAACCCATTTCTTCGGGCATCATCAAGAAACACACAAAGAAAATCATAAAATCCATCAACGTTAAATAGCCCAATTGGTTTCTGGTGTATGTTCAAGTTCGCCCAAGATAGCACTATAAAAATTTCCTCCAATGTGCCCAAGCCACCTGGCAAAGCAATAAAAGCTTCAGCACGGTTAAGCATTTCTACCAGTCGTTCAGACATACCTGGCACGATCAGTTCCTCTCCGTTTGATGATTCAATAAGATTTGCCTCTGCCAAGGGTTTTGGGATGATTCCCAAAACATGACTGCCTCCCTCCTGTACAGCCTTTGAAACGATCCCCATTAGTCCAAGATTGCCTCCGCCATATACTAAGTGCATATTTCTTGCAGCTAAGACTCGACCCAATTCTTGTGCTGCTTCTACGTATTGTGGTTTAGTACCAACACTACTACCGCAAAACACACAGATGTTTTCAACTCGTCTTCTTGAAGTGGCTTCCATGTTTTACTCTGGATGTCTTCAAAAGTGCAATGATGAGTTGAATTTATAACACCTGAAAAGGGTGAGTAAAATAATAGCACTAGTACCTGCCAAATGACAATTATTAGTTAAACAGTCAAATAAATTGTGAAAGTAAAAAAGGTCTGGATCCTGTCGGATAAAGTACAACAAAACAAATTACAATTATTAGGAAAAGAAAAAGAGATATAATATTTACAAGAAAAGTAACGGCTTGATTGACGTCTATGCGTCAGAGACAAGCTTCCACCCAATTTTCTTATAAATTGGCAAACAGGGTCTTTTTGAGTCAGATTCCCAAGACTTAACTGTTGTCTTTCTTTTTGAAATTGTGTATGTAATTTGCGAATGGCTATGTGTACATATCCACTGGGATGCGTCTCAAGAGTCAAAGATATATCATCTAAAGACTCCTTACTCAAGCCATCCCTAATGAATTTAATTTTATCTTCGTGATTATTAGACACCATTCCTAAAGAACGACAACGAGTATTGCAATTCCAGCGTGCACATTTGTAACAAACACCCATTTGCTTAACTCTACGTTTCTTTGCATATGTGCTTCTTCCAAAACCAGGCAGATGTGAAATAAATGAGTCAGAAGACTCACCTGCCAATCGGACTCTTGCTTCAATTACCCAACGAATGTCATTAGGAACACCATGGATTGTTAGTAGTCTCATCCGTTCCAAGCGAGCTTTGTAAACTTTCATCAGAGATTTTTGAGGGAGAGAAGTAAATTGCTTGTGAAGATTTGCTAGAGCTTTTTCCATCCTGAAATGACTTAACCTGCAAAAACTAAACACACCAAATTAAATCACACCAAATCACAATATATACAAAAATTGCATGGGTTGCCTCCCTGCGAGCGCTAAGTTTAAAGTTGTCAGCTAGACGTGACTTCTTGAACGTTAGGCTGGATCTGAAAGTGTGACACTTTCTTTTTGTCGCTCAAATGATTCTCCCCAGTAGTGATTGACACGCTGACTGTTAACCTTGAATGTGTTGTTGGTATTGGGATCCAGTAACTCAACAGCTCCATAAAGTAAAACTTGAGTGATCACAAATGGACCTGACCACCTAGATTTCAACTTTCCAGGGAAAAGTTTCAACCTCCAATTGTACAACAACACATGCTGCCTTGGTTCCAACTGTCTGTGCACTATTTTTCGGTCATGCCATTTCTTTGTCTTTTCTTTGTATAATCTGGCATTCTCATAAGCCTGTAGACGAAACTCCTCCAATTCGTTGAGTTGATGAAGTCGTTTCTCCCCTGCAGCTTGTGAATCAAGATTCAACTTCTTCAGTGCCCAGTAGGCCTTGTGTTCAAGCTCAACTGGCAGATGGCATGCTTTCCCAAACACCAATCGATATGGGGACATACCAATGGGTGTCTTGTAAGCTGTCCGGTAGGCCCATAATGCATCATCTAGTTTTGTTGACCAATCCCTCATTGTTGATCCAACGGTTCTCTCTAAGATTATTTTGATCTCTCTGTTTGAAACCTCAACCTGTCCATTTGACTGTGGATGGTAAGCAGTGGCAACTTTGTGATTAACTCCGTATTTGGATAGGAGTGCATCGAAGTATCTGTTGCAGAAATATGACCCACCATCACTGATGATTGCACGAAGTGTTCCGAACCAAGTGAAAATGTTCTTTTTCAGGAATTTGATCATCACTTTTGAATCATTGGATGGCAATGCAATTGTTTCAACCCATTTGGAGACGTAATCTACAACAACCAGGATGTACAGGTTTCTGAATGATGGAACAAAGGGTCCCATGAAATCTATACCCCACACATCGAATATTTCCACTTCTAGAATGTTTTACAACGGTCATTCGTTCTCCTGGAAATATTTCCCGTTCTTTGGCACCTGTCACATTGAAAAGCAAAAAGATAAGCATCTTTAAAAAGAGTGGGCCAGAACAAACCTGATTGAAGAACTTTTGCTGCAGTTTTTTTTCCGCTGAAGTGTCCGCCATATGGTGATGAATGACAGTGCTGCAAAACACTGTTGACCTCCTCATGTGGAACACATCGTCTCAATAATTGATCAGCACACCGTTTGAACAGGTATGGCTCATCCCAGACATAGTGCTTCACTTCTTTGAAGAACTTCTTCCGTTGCTGAGTTGTCCATTCCAACGGCCATTTTCCTGACACAATGTAGTTGACATAGTCAGCATACCAAGGGACTTCCTGTTGTTTCATGGCAAATAGCTGTTCATCTGGAAAAGTTTCTTTGATTGATAGTTCTTTACCAGCTGTTTCTCCATTCTCGAGCCTCGATAGATGATCTGCCACCTGATTCTCTGTCCATTTCCTGTCTCGAATCACCACGTCAAATTCTTGCAGAAGAAGTATCCAACGGATCAATCTGGGTTTGGCATCTTCCTCCGTGATCAGATATTTGATTGCTGAATGATCTCTGTAGACCACCACTTTGGGACCCAGCAGATAGGAGCGGAATTTGTCAAAATCATACACAACTGCGAGCAATTCCTTTTCGGTGGTTGTATAGTTGAGTTGAGCTTCATTCAGAGTTCTGCTGGAGTAGTAAATGGTGTGGAAATCTTTGCTTTACGTTGTCCCAAAACTGCACCTACAGCAAAATCACTAGCATCGCACATCACTTTAAATGGAATGGTCCAGTCTGGTGCTGTTGCTTTGAATCGGAATGGTTTGTCAAGGTAGTTGATACATTCCAGGATTTCAGCATCTAGCTCACTGTCAGTCATGTTGGTGATGCAAGCTTCAAGTGTATCTGTGGGATTTGGCTCAGTATTTTGAACGATACTATCAACAGCATCAACTCTGAAACATTCTTCTTCCTTTTCATCACTTAGGAATTTCATGGCTTTGAAAACATTAAGGGTCACTTCTTGGTCATGCACTTTCATGGTCAGTTCTCCTTTTTGCACATCAATCACAGTTTTATGTGTAGCTAAGAATGGTCTCCCAAGAATGATAGGTATTTCTTTGTCTTCTTCCATGTCAAGGATGATGAAATCTGCTGGGAGAATTAGTTTGTCGACTTTGACCAGCACATCTTCAACAACACCTCTTGGAAATGCAAGTGTTCGGTCAGCAAGTTGCAATGAAACTGAGGTAGTCATTGCTTCTCCAATCTGTAGTTTCCTGTAAATAGAGAAAGGCATCAAGTTAACACTGGCTCTTAAATCACATAAAGCCTTACCGATGTAATGTTCTCCAATGGTGCATGGGATAGTGAAAATGCCAGGATCTTTCAACTTCTGGGGAAGTTTCCTCTGAATGATGGCGCTGCATTTTTCCGTTAATACTACTGTTTCGTAGTCTCTCAATCTTCGTTTTCGTGAAAGAATGTCTTTCATGAATTTTACATAGCTGGGCATTTCTTCCAAGGCTTCTGCAAATGGAATGTTGATGTGAAGCTTTTTAAACACCTCCAGGAATCGAGCAAACTGCTTGTCCAGTTTGTTTTTCTGAAGACGTTGAGGAAAATATGGAGGTGGATTGATCTGTTCTTTTTCCTTTACTTCTTTTTCCTTTGCTTCTTTTTCCTCCATCTGTGGAACTGCATCTTTTGGAACTTCCTCAATTGTTGCTTTGATTCCAACATCTTTATTTATCTCAGTACCGCTTTTTAAGGTAATAGCTTGACATTGCTCATTCCCTCGGTTCCTTGGATTTGGTTCTGTGTTGCTGGGAAGATTACCTGGCGGTCTGTAACTCTGAGCGTTGGCCAGTTGTCCGATTTGATTCTCCAGTGCTTTGATGGAAGCTGATTGGCTCTGAAACATAGCATCATACTTTTTTAACTGATTCAACACTTCTATTATTCTTGGTTCATTTATCTGTTCTTGGCCTTTGTTCTGTTGCTGGAATCCAGGTGGTGGATAGTTCTGTTGTTGGAATCCTGGTTGTGGATTGTTCGTTTGCCCTGAATTGTTGCTCCATGAAAAATTAGGATGATTCCTCCACCCTGGGTTGTAGGTGTTGGAATATGGATTGTTCCCCTGTCTGTTGAAATTGTTGACATAATTTACCGTCTCTTCAAGTTGGTTTGGTTCTGGTGCTCCTCCATATGGTGAACTTGTGGATCCAGTGGTAAGAGTCTCCATGAATTGCATATCTGATCCAGCTTGGTGTTGACTGCTGTATTGGTTCCACTTTCATAAATTGCTGCAATTCTTTGGATCATACTCCTTTCTGTTGGCCACAAGGAATTATTGTTGGCCATTTCTTCGATTAGGTCCAAGGCTTGATCTTCTCCTTTTGCCATTAAAGCTCCTCCAGCAGTAGCATCAATTGTGGTTCTCATTATTCCAGAAAGTCCATTATAGAATGTTTGGACTTGAAGCCATTTTGGAATCTCATGGTGAGGACATTTCCGGAGCAAATCTTTGTACCTTTCCCAAGCTTCGTAAAGAGTTTCTGAGTCTTGTTGCACAAAGGATGTGATGTCATTCCTCAGTTTTCCAGTTCTGGCTGGTGGAAAGTACTTTGCAAGAAATTTGGTGGCTAAAGTATTCCAAGTTGTGATGGAACCTGCTGGTAGTGAATGTAGCCAAGCTTTAGCTCTGTCCTTCAAGGAGTATGGGAAAACACGTAGTCTCATTGCTTCTTCAGCTTCTCGATTGTAATTGAAAGTGCCGCAAACTTCCAGGAAGTTGCTGATGTGGGCATTGGGATCTTCAGTTGCATTTCCTCCAAACTGCACTGATTGCTGAATCATCTGGATGTATGTTTTGATGTCACCTGCATTTGCTGGTAAGGGAGGAAGTACAATACAGAAAATGAGTCTGTCAACCACCGGAATGGTTCTGTCTCGAATGGGAATTGGTGGTGCAACCTCCAAAGGTTCAGGTTCCATGTTGACTAAAGCTTCCTGGCCTTCTCGCTTTTCCCTTCTCAACTGTCTGATGGTTCTTTCAATTTCCGGGTCAAGCGGTCGGAGTTCAAAGCTTCTGGTTCGTCTCATGTAGTTTCTGAAAACCTGAAACACAAGAAAACAACGACAATAAGTAAAAAGAAATTAGATATAAGTAAAGGTATCTAACCCCTAAACTAAAAGTAAAAGATAAATAAGTCCCCGGCAACGGCGCCAAAAACTTGACAGGTGCTTACACACGCGTATAACGCAAGCGCACGTATCGTTCAAGTAGTATAAAAAGTATCGATCCCACGAGGACTTAATATCTAATCTATTAATTTTATGAGGTCAAATGATTACTAGTATCTAACAGGTTGTTTGATTGATTTGAAAATGTGATGATTCTAAATTTAAAAACAAGTAAATTAAATTGTTTGAAAGTAGGTTTAAGAAAATTCAATATTAAAAACTATCTAGGGTTGTGATTTCTTTGCAATATCATTTTAAAGATGAAGTGGTTATCTTATAGTTGGGTAAAATATTGATTTATTAACCTGGAACACTAAATTATGTAAAAGCCTCTTCCGATGGTCAACTACAAATATCCAGTATAACCCAATTGAACCATATGTCTATGCCAACCAAATTACCTGGATTCATTAAGATTAAGTTCCAATTATGGCTACCCCCGCCCGACAGGTATATTCCTATCCTGTAAGGAAATCTATTAAAGGGTTATCTATCCTCAAGGAAGATCGTGGGCTATTGAGTCAAAGGTCTTAAACTTAAAATCCCTATGTCTAGTTCATTTTAAGTTTACCAGTTCAATTTTATTAATGGCCAGTTAATAAAAAGCATTAAGATTAAGACTCAATAAATAAACCTTTATATTACCCAAACTATAATTTAACCCCTTATAAACCGGTGATATTGGATTTCATCACAACCCCAGATAACTGGCTTAGTTACGACACATATTTACAAGTAGAAAAAAAATAAAAGACATAAAGTAAAATACTAAAAATTAAATACTGAAAGTAAATTGTTGAAAAGTAAATAAAGTAAAAAGTAAAAAGTAAAAAGTAAAAAGTAAAAAGTAAAAAAAATAAAAATAAAAGTAAATTACTGAAAGTAAATTGCTGAATTAAATAAAGTAAAAGTACAATAAAAGAAAATGATGGGGGTTAGAGGATCAACTTTTATTACTACTATTTTAGATATCTCCCTTAATATAATATATTAACTTTGCATGATAATTACCAACAAGCCATATAGGCGGTATCCTAATTAAGTCAAATTAATAATTAATTACCAACCGACCAACCAGGCGGTATCCATACTTAGTCAGGTTAAAATCAATTTATAATTAATTTCCAACCGGCCAATATAACGGTATCCTCATTAAGTCAGGTTTTAAATAGTTTATATTTTATATTTAAGGGAGATTAATCTAGATAGCAACAACAAAAGCTTTACCTTTTACCCCAGCAAGGGGGAGTTACCTCCTCATTGCTTGAAAAATAAAAACTGCAAAAGTAAAGAAAGAAAAGGTTTGTGCGTAAAAGTAAATTGCGGAAAGTAAAAACTGAAAAGTAAAGAAAAGAAAGTGCGAAAGCGGAAATTAATTACTGGAAGCTGTAAATAAACAAACAAGATACAATCTTCGTATTTATTCTTTAGCAATTTTCAAAGAAGAAAGTTTGAAAATTTACAAATGAAATGGCTTGGTATTTATAGGCAAAATTTTGCCTCCATCAAATCATCCATCAAATTCTCCACCAAATCCATTATTAATTTCTCCACTAATTACTCCACCAAATCCATTATTAATTGCTCCACTAATTGCTTATCATGTTTGGTGGTGATTTGATAATTTTTATAATTTATTTATTAATTTATTTTTTGCTTTGAAAATGACTTTAATAATTACATACAACACACTGCTGGATGGTTCATCAATTTCGGTCATGAAATCTTCGGAATTCGAAATTATTTTGTCTTTCAAAGTTGTAGATCATCGAGTCTTCTTTAATCTGGCACTTGAATCAGCTCAATCCGATATCGGAGTGAAAGGTTATGCCCAAAATACAACAGATGCGCAAAACTGGAATTTCCAAAACTGCACTTCGTTAAAACGCCCTTTCAAGTTTCTAATCTCCAAAATTAATATGTCAAGTCCAATTTTTACCCTTATTTGACCCACATTTTCGTCCTAAATGATTTCATTGAGTCCCAATATTATTTTATCTGCAAAATAAACTAAAACACATCAAAACGTTCATCAAACCCCGAGAAACTAAACAAAATATTATGTAAAAGGGGCGGTAAATATTGATATATTTTTCGCTCATCACATGCAAACATATATCGATAATCCGAATCACTCATATCAAATAAAAATAATTGCACATCATACCATATATCATGAAGTAATTCAAGTTACAGACATGAGACATATATTGTCTATACATAACATAAAACTTACTTAGACAATCGAATACCATGTAGCTACAGTCGTCGACACCTAAACCTTTGCTCTGATACCACAACTGGAAGAAACCTACCGGAAAGAGACAGGATTAACCCATCTTCATAAGCCTCCAAATTTTATAGAAAAATAGACATGATGTATCCTAAAATCGGACAACCTGGATCACAGTCCAGCATCAAAATGAAATCTGTAAAAACGTCACATATATAAAAGGACCCCAAGTCCACACATAATATATCAAGCTCAAAATCAGCACTCAAGGGCTCCATGCCCACATCATCAATCAACACATAACCAAAAAATACATACATATGGCTGGCTTACACATACAATGCTTGTATGGGACTCATGACCTATTTTTGAATAGGTATGAGATGAATGTCATCCGAACAGATTCCTAACCAACTCGACTACTATACCATAAATTCATCAATCAATTTAAACAAACAAACATGCATATATATCATGTAACATAAACTCATCACACGATTCTCATACACAAGCATATAGATGAAAAACACCTTAAGTCATCATCCAAACACTCATATACATACATATGAATATACATATTACTACGAATTCAAATGCTATATCTTTAAAAATCTTCATTTCTTTCCCATATCAATCATATATACTTAGTTTCTGAGTTTCTATCTGGAAATATATGATACTAAAACTCATCATTTAAACATATTCTTTCAAGAATGACTTAGCTTATACTCGTTTCTTATCACACTTAACCAGTCCAACCTCTAATCAAACAATTCATATGTATGAGTCAATAAAAAACTTATTCAAATAACATACACATGCATATGCTAATACAAATTCAGAATTCATAAAATATAATTTCATGTTCGAACATTTACGTACATAAACACATGCATATAGACATCAAGCTCATCAAGAATTTCACTTCATATCATAGTAATAACAAAAGTCCAAACCTGTGATGGTCGACTAACTTAGCTATATATGATCTCGAAGTCCGTTCTCAAATCCACCTCTTAAATATCCTAAAGGTTTCAATCATCTCAACATATATATATATTTAAAACATGAATTGAACAATCCAAGTACTCATAGAATCGCGACATACGAAATTTTGACTTAACTATGATAAAATTATGGATCTTTTCGGAGCAATCAGATTAAGTCTGATTTCAATGATTTTAGTTTCAGTAAT
Organism: Zanthoxylum bungeanum; assembly: GCA_019454045.1. NCBI lineage: Eukaryota > Viridiplantae > Streptophyta > Magnoliopsida > Sapindales > Rutaceae > Zanthoxylum > Zanthoxylum bungeanum. Next base: position 135,403 of record SKCR01031105.1, read on the forward strand.
CTTAAAACGTCATTACAAAGTAATCCAAGCCACCAATTAACTTAAATCCTCTATTTACATGTTTTTGGAAAATCATTCGAAAAAATTTCCGCAAACACTACGAAAGGGTCCTGAACCCTCCTAACCTACCCGATTTATTTAAACACTGTCATATCATCATATATGTCTCATATCTATCATTATGATAAAAAAACACATCAATACACGAAAAATCCACTTTTATCGAGAACTTATATAATATATCGGATCGATCCAATTCACTTCATTTTCACTCGGATTCTACCAAATACATATATTCAATATACTCATGCTCAAATAATTCAATTTATATCACTACGCTACTCTACGAAGCTATTGGATACATCTAAAAATTTAACAATAAACTTGAAATTAGCGGAATTTTACTGGGTGGTCTTACCGAGATTTTGAGGGCATATACAGAATCCAAATAATCCTACGAACGCGTTGGAATCGACAAAATTTTGATCGTAGATACTATTCATCACCGCTTTCTTCCTCGTTTTATGTGCAACCGTTGAAGAAATAGGAAAACAATCACCGCCAACTTGTAGTACTCTATAAGGGCTTCGATTTGGCTTGTAGCTCGGACCGTGAAATAAAGTGACAAACGAGGATCAGAATACCCATAGCCACGAGTCTATACCTCTATTTCTCGTCATTGTCGGTGTCCTAGGGTTACCAATGGCCACCATGATATGGAGGGGTGGCTAGTGCACCCCTCTTTACTGCCGTGTCGACTGGCAAGCCGCCGGCGCGGCTAGGGTTCTCCAAAACACTATTTTAGGATATAGGGTCGTGTTTGAGAGACTTGTGAGGTTATTCCATTTTCTCAATTCCAATAAACTTCAAGGTATTTATATAAAAGTTTTGGAAATTAAAATTTGACCCCTGCGAAATTACTTCTAGGTCTCTGCCATGGGGCATTCACATAAATTTGCATTTTAGAAGCACTTCTGATGCACATTTCGAAAAGTGTTCAACATGAAAATTATTCGTCTTGGAAAAAGGAGTCCATTGGTTTAAGAATCAGCTAAATCAGAGTTTCTTTACCATTTGTATAGCCGAACCAAGAAACCTTTATACGTATAATGATATAAACAGAAATCGCATAACCGGTCATTGAAACCACACATTTTCCAACACGAAGAAGCTTTACTTTAAAACGTTATGATCTATTTTCCAACACATAAACTCTTATTTTGGAACATCATTCAGTTCTAAGACCTAAACTTTAATTCGGACTTCCAGAACTATTCTGAAATAAAATTAGGGATATTACATATGAATGTGCCAAAGCTACAAAACAAGAAACGGTCAAGACCAAAATAAGGAGTCACAGTAAGTGTGATTGAAGAATGAGTTGTCTATCTAAGAATATACGTAGTCGAGAACGTGCAAAAGGTATGAGTCGAAATATGTTCATGGCGTCCACTTCTCATTATGGAATTCGATTTAATTATTGAATTCCTGTTTTTCGTTGGGGATTACGGTATTACATAAATTAGTGGGAGACACTGCTGGGTTAAAAATCTATAACTAAAGCAGTGTGTAATATTATAAAAATTATTGCTTGTATTTTTCCTTATTCTATCTTTTAGATAGAATTAAAATTTGTTACCACTGCATGCATATTTTATATATGTTTTCTGACTTCACTTTTGGTTGTAGATTTCTAGAATAGGTTCTAGATTAGAGCAAACTAGGATATAATTAGATTAGTTTAAATAATCGGGAACTTTCATTATGATTTTCTTGGAAAATCAAGATGGTTAGTGACTTAGTTGTTAAATCACGATAGGTAATCTAAATAAATATCTGTTTTAGGATTTAATCCTGTGGAAAGCATAGTTTTTCTTGCAACAAGGATTGACAAGAATTGGTTCATGTCTCGAGATTCTTGATTGGCATTAAGAAAATCTCAATAGATACTTGTTAATCTGACAATGACTTTTCTTGGTTTTGGTGACCTTAGGTTGTCAAGTGTCAGACATAGTTTGCTAATCAGTTATTTGTAATTTTTATGAATAGTTGAAGGAAAATTAGAAAGTTAAAGAAATGAGATGTTTATAATTGTGTGTAAAGAATATTGATTCTCTAAACACGACAGCTATAAGTATTGGATACTAGATCTTCCGTCTATCTGTTTAAAATATTATTTAATTATATTTTATATTTGAAATCATAACTTGTGACTATTGGATAGTTACTTGTCTTTTATAAATAACAGTTACATTTTAATATGACTAGTGACACACTCAAAAAATGATTCTTTACTCCTATGTAGTAATAAAATAAATCGGTAAGTCCGGGGTCGATCCACAAAGAATATATTTAGTAAAATAAAATAACAATTTGAGTAAAAATAAAAAGACATGATTTGTTTCAAGTGATTGAAGAATTTTAAATCAGATTGCAATAATAAAATAAAATGTTGGGGCTATGGGATCCACTTTTAATATTTCAAATTCAATTTGCAATTGCATCCACCAATCATGTTTGGGGGAGATGATGGTGAAAGATGATGGCAATCCACTTTCGGTGGATCACCATCAATATATTATATATATATATATATATATATATATATATATATATATATATATATATATATTTGACTTAATTAATTAAAAACATACTTTGGATCTTTCATTAATTTCGACTTTGAACCCTTCAGAATTATAAAATCTTGTCTACAACAAAATTATAGATTTTTGAGTATTCTTTCATCTGGAACTAGAATCGCCTTAATCCAATATCGAAGAAATAAGTTATAGCCAAAATACGAATATTGCGCTGGGTTGGAATTTCCGAATTTGTACACTGTTAGAACGCCCTTTCAAGTTTTTGGCCTCCAAAATTCAAATGTCATGCCCATTTTTCTAGGTATATATCCAAAGTATTATTTCACCTACATAAGAAATAAAAATATATCAAACATAAATTTAATTATTATTTTACAAATAAGCTAAATTAAGGGGATTAATGAAACTACACATGTAAAATGATTAATTTTTCTTTTAATAATGTGCATTTTGTAGTGTTCATCACACCCCAACTAGCTTATTACTAGTCCCTAGTAATTTAAGTGATTTTTTTAAAAAATAAATATTCTTATCCAAATTAATAATTGTTTTCTTTCTTTATAAAATGATCAAATAAGTTAATTCTCCTATATTTTTTACCCTTCTTCCGTACATACATAAACAAGGTATTAATCAATTTATTGTGCCCACAATATTCACAAGACTTGTTGAAAAGAGAGTAATATTTTTGTCCTAAAATTATATTAGATTCGCACCTTTTGGCAATGAAAGTTTATTTATAAATATATTTTTTAAATAATAATACATCTTCAATCCATATATCGATCTTTGGGCCAGTGACTCCCAAACCAGTTGCCTTTAGGGCACTAGGTGTTAAGACACCCCTACAGACTTAATTGCTCGGGTCTCAGATGTTAAAAAGAATAAATTTCCTTAAGCTTTCTCTTTAACCCATGTAACGACTTTTGGGTCAGTGGCTCCCAAACCAGTTGGCCTTAGGGCACTAAGTGTTAAAACACCCTACAGACTTAATTGCCCAAGTTAGAGAGGCTATGAAATCGAACTTATTCACACACTTTTTTTCTTTTTTTTATTAAACTAACTTAAGTTATACCATTTTACGCAAACAATCACTGCTTGCTGAGACAAGATGTCTGGTTACTAAGTAGAAACACAGTTAGTTTTTTTTTAAATAAAAATAAAAATTCAACGACCTTTAGGTGCTACCTCCAACAAACTAGAGAGCTGAATATTATAAAATTTTCACCTTTACTGTGTATGTTGATAATATCTGTCAAATGAGCTTATGAATATCAAATTTAGTTAATATTATGGAGAATTCATAAATTTAAATGATTCAGAAAGAAAGAAACAAAAATAACTTGTTACGAATTATTTTGAGATGCGTCTCAGTAGCGAAAACTCTTTACACAACCACCTCTGAACAACAATTCCACTTAGTTAGTCAAAAAATTTGTTGTTAGTTTGTGTGTAGTTTTTGTTTTTGAAAACACAAATAAAAATCAACACAAACTATTTTTTTTACATAAAAAATAACAACAAAGTAAAAAAAAAAACATTAAAATTTTTTTTTTTATAAAACAAGAACACAAAAATGAAAATAATTTTTTTGAAAGAAAAACACAACATGAAAATAAAAACTATCTAGTCAATTATCCCCTCCCCCAACCAAATTGAGACATTGTCCCCAATGTCTAAAGAAGAAGTAGAGTTTAGAAGATATCATCTGGTTAGTGTGGAATTGACAATTGAATATACGACTATTTAAAAGAAAAATTACAGATTAAGATCCAAGTCCACTCTAAGCTTCTTGCCATGATCATTATCAGACCAGTTCAACTTGGAAAGAATGAGGTCGATTTTTGGTTCATAAGATAAGAGTTGATCAATTAATTCATTAGTTTTTCTTACAGTTAGGACGATATCTTTTACCGGTTTCGAAATGAAACCAAGCCTTTTGGCATCCGCAAGAAATACTAAAAGAAAATCGAAAAAAATTTCAACATTAAGTAGTCCAATGGATTTTTGGTGAATGTTCAAGTTCACCCATGATGCCACTGTGAATATTTCTTCCAGTGTGCCTAGCCCACCTGATAAAGTAATAAAAGCGTCAGCATGATTAATCATTTCAATAAGTATTTCAGACATACCTGAGACAATGCATTATTCTCCATTTGATTTTCCGATGAGGTTTTCGTCTGCCAAAGGTTTTGGAATGATCCCCAAAACTTGAATGTCACCTTCTTGCACGACCTTTGAAAGACGTCCCATTAATCCAAGATTGCCACCACCATATACTAAGTCCATGTTTCTTTCCGCCATAACTCTACCCCATTCTTTTGTAGTCTCAACAAATTCTGGTTTAGTTTCAGAGTTAGTTCCACAAAACACACATATATTAGTAACTCGTCTTCTTGAAGTTGTCTCCATTTTTATTCTTTCTCTTATATGGATGTGTTGAAGAGAGAAATGACGAGTTGTATTTATGGATCCTGAAAAAGGGTGAGTAATAAAAGCACTAGCACTTGTAAAATGACAATTGTGAGATGAACAATAAAATAGATCGTGAAAGTCAAAAAATTTAGATACTATCGGTAAAAATTAAAGTAAAGAAAATCAAAACAGTAAATTAAAGTAAAATCAAAATAGTAATTTAAATGAAATGAAATCAAAGATATAAATTGAAACAATATCTACTGGTAGTTGTGATTGTGGCTCACATCTTCCTATGGTTTTATGTCTAGTAATGACTTGAATGCCATTTATGGGTAGGGGATAGATTTTCTATCTAATTAGAGAAAATACAAATTAGCTAAATATTGGACAATTATGACCCATAACATCACTATTTGTAAAGAATAATGTGTTTTTGTACAAATTATCTATGTGACAAAAGGAAGTTGTTATTTTATCATTATTGTAATTAGATTACTTGGATATATATTAATGATAAAAGTCTATATGGTTCAATCGGATTAATAAGATATGAGACATTATTAATCCACGAACAGTTTAATCATTAAATATCCCTAGTCGAAGTATTATCGAGACTGGACATTGATAATGCAGAATAGACTAGTATTACACTTGTGCGCGTTATGGAAGCTTAACGTCATAGTTCTCATATATTTAGGTATTGGATACTTATGCAAGTGTAATAAGAGGTTCTGTTAGCCATTGGACCGGGAACAATTCGCTCTGGATAGACCCACTCATAATCTCATTGGTAGTATGACTATATGTCTATAGGAATCCGAATTAGGGTAGGTGTATATGATCTTTAACGTGAGACTTACGTCGCTATTACTTACGACAATCAGTTTACTTTAGTATTGGTCGTCTGGAGCTTTAACAGGTTCTGTGTACGCCTGTATTGGGTTTACTGAAAATCGTAGTGTATTGGATGTGATGTCAAGATGGGAGTATCACTTCAGTCATATGGAGATAATGGTCACACATGATACGAAACTAGTACTCTTAAAGCTGCAGCTATTAGGATAGTATGACTAGGTCATGACTTCCAGATTACAGAGATTAGTTACTCGGGATCCGATATATGCTTCGTACGGGGAAGACATAGAGCCAGCCCTAGGCCTAGCATGTGACATCGGATACTGGATCATATTACATATTACATAATATTAGTATTACTACGCCTGATATATATGATATTCCTCGGTGAATATTTCTGGGGAATTGGGTAGGCACAATGCTTTGTTAGAAGCCAACCATATTTTGTAAATCGGTGAAAACATGGTACGGGGTATGCATGTGTTCGGATAGTCCGATAACCATATTTACTGCCAACATATTCATGATCTCTTGGGTCGCTTTCTAAAGATTCACTAATGATATTTAACTCAGATAGAATTAATCTGGGATTAATTGCGGCAAGAATTAATCTGAGATTAATTTCATATAGAAGAGAGAACGCGATTAATTTAGAATTAATCGATAAAATAAATATAATAGTTAAATTGGATTTTTCTATTTAATTTATTTATTTGTGGGTAAAATAATATATCAGATATATTAATTGAAATCAGATTTCAATACGAAATTAAAATTGGATTTTAATTGGTGAACGATTTAATGTAGAATTAATTTGAAAGCGATTATTGTAATAATTTTGCGAGGCATAATTATTTAATTAAATTGGATTTAATTATGGCACGACGGCAAATTCGTTTAATTGGAATTAAACGAACCCGATAAAATTACTCGTGACTTTGCGTGTGTCTTTTTGTGTTTTGGGAGCATAAAATATCTTTGATTTTGGTGGGACCAGGTCAAGTTGTGTGTTGGAGAAGACAACTCAAATTTTGAATTTAAAATATGGTGGGACCACATGACTTACATCAAATATCAATTATTGATGGAAGTAGTTGGCTTTAATAAAATGCATTCTTTAATCACACAACTACCAAGTTTTTAAAAGAAAATTACTACTCCCCCCTCCTTCTGACAACCACCCCTTCTTGTCCCCTTCTGAAATTCCAAAAATAGCCCTATATCCTCACAAATTTCCTCAACTGTCAACCCTCCCAATATATGTATATTTGAATGTGCGTGTGTGTACACACAAAAAAAAAAATATATATATATATATATATATATATATATATTAATTTAAAAATAATATATATTTATTTCATTTTATTAATTAAATTTTTTTATTTTATATTTTTTTTTTCATTTTTGTTAAATTTAATTTTTTTGCTCTTTATATATATATATTATTTTTTATTTGTTTAATTAATATTACAAAATTCGTATTTACTCATTTAATTTTTTGATTATTTTTTAATTTAATTAACAATACTTATGTATAAAAAAATATAATTTTTGATAGTCTATTTGATTATGATTATGATCTTATTTTTACTTTATTAAAATTTATTTCTATTATTTATTTTATTGAATCAGTATCCATATCTACTTTTACTTTACTAAAAAATATTATTTTATTAAAAATATTATAGATTCTGATTTTATATTTTCTTTAAAGTTATTTGTCTTATTTAATTTCGTAAATTTATTTTATTAAAAATGGTATAGAATTGACCACTCGTTATAGGATTCGTAATCAATTATGGTACGAAGTATTGGGTATATCACCAAGTGCACCAGGATGAGACTTTGGAGGCAACATATATTAGAATTTATGTTTTTATATTTTTAAGTGTAATTTTTTATGTTGTTATTTGTACTATTTTTTAAATATATATTTTTCTAATATGCATGAGCACATTTTTATAATACATAAGTAGTGATAAAGAAATTAAAAAAAAAAAGAATCACAAAAATTAAATAAATAAATGAACATAAAATAAATAAAAATAAATATGAAATTTATAATATTTATTAAACAAATAAAAATGAATAGATATATAAAGAATAAAAAAATAATAAATTTAAAAAATAAAAAAGTTATAAAATAAAAAAATTAATTAATTAAGTAAAATAATTATATATGTTATTTTTAAATTAAATAATACAACTTGTGGGGATATATTGGGGTAGCAAATTTTTATTAAAGGAATGGGTATTTTGGGAATTATGTAAAAAGGAGAGAGGGTGGGGCTGAAAATGGGGGGTGGGAGTAGTAGCCCTCTTTTTAAAAACAACACATTAACTCTCTCTTCTTCCTTCAATGGCCGAATCCTTCTCTTTTTTCTTGTGAAATTTTTCTTCAAAATTTCTACAAAGCTAGCACTTGGAGGAGTCAAATAAGGTGATAGGGAAACTCACCCAAGGAAAAAACAACTTATCAACAAGCTTGGAGCTTCATCCAAATAGCAAATTTCGCAATTTCTCCAAATTACAATGTAAGTGATTCCGCCAATTTTCTTGTAATTTTCACACATATAATCATGTTTAGGATCTTGTGGCATGTCTTAGAGACTAACAATGGTATCAAAGACTTGCTAAATATGATTTTGAAAACTAGGGTTCATAAACTTTAATTATGAATTTTTTGATTGAAGCATGAAAATTCAAAATTGAGTTGTTGGTTGATGTTAGATGATGATAACTTGGAGTTGTGCATTGTTGGATTGTTGAAAATTTGATTGGATCAGATTACCCCAATTTCCTTATGTTGGCCGAAATATGCCCTAGTTTAACTCATTGTGATTTTTTAAATTTTGACACTTGGATGTGTTAATGGCATGATATATATGTTGAATGTTGATTTAATTGGATTGGAATCAAATTGGATGTTAATTTCTTGTCATTGCCGTGAGTTAGCATGCTTGTTGGAGACTTGATTTTGCTTCAATTTGTGTTGGACATGAATTGGAATGATAAGCATGATTAATTAAATTAATTAATATTTTGAAAATATTAGATTAATTAATTAGTTATGTTAATTACACTTAAGATGGATTAATGTTATATTTGGAATATTGTATTAATGAAAATTAGTCCCTAAAATACTAAATGGGCTAATTTGGTTATATTTGGATTAATGGGCTTAGTTGGGCCAAGTTTGGGTGTGACAATTGGGTTGGATCCAATTGGGCCTAAACTATTTCCATAAAAGTCCAAAATATAACGTTTGTGCCTTTAATAATCTAATTGGGCCTAATGGGCCAAAATTAATTTATGGCATATGGTGATTCCTAAATGGGCCAAGGTATTATGGGTTTGATCTATAATGGCCAAATGTCCATACTTAAAGAATTAATTAAAGCCCATTGGACCTAATAGAATTGGCAGTGGATGCTAAATGGGCCTTTGAGACCATTTGGATTGGATTTGGAATCCAAGTCTAAAAATACATTATTATAATAGAATAAGTGTAATTGTTTAATTTGGAATTAAAATTGAATTAGTATTGAATACAATTTAAATTGGATTTAATATTGCAGTTCGATATAATTCAAGAATACTTACTTTGAGTATTTATTCTTAAATGAGTTGGACTCGCGCAAATCAAATCGTTGTATAAACATTGGATGGTCATTAATTGAAGAATTAATTAATTGGATTATATTGATTGACAACATGCTATTTGTGAATGATGTGATGTATTTGTTTGAATAATGTATATCGGATGGATATTAGATAGGTGGGGGTAATTTTGAAAATTGTTGTAAGTATTATATTTATTTGAAATTGGACCTGCGTGTCCAGCCTATCACCTCTTATTCTCATTGTATTTCTCTTCTCACCAATTCCCCTCAATGTAAATAAGGTTTCTTATAGTGTTATGTAATTGGGTATATAGAAGAATGTAAAGTGCAAGCGAGAGAGAGATTTGTTCTAGGAATAAAATGTATATAAAAATCCATATGCATATCATTATTATATTTATCGCGCCTTATTGTGCTTTTAGAAAGCATGTTTAAGGGTGTATGATGAGACCTAATTAAAGATAATAAATTAGTTGCCAATTTACGAAAACGCCCTCACATTTAATATTAAGCGTGTTCTTCCATTGAGCGGTTCTCTCTCAAGATCCAAGATTGGCTTTGATTTATTGGCCAAAGTCAAGATCATTGTCTATCGTGGATGTGTTTGAACCAGGAAAGCTTTGTTAATATCGCATGTCTGTTGGGGTTTTGGGCGATGGGCGCAGCAGAAGCGCGGGTCGGGCGAAATCGTATTTTAAAACTTTTTTCAAAATACCGAATAAATTATTCAATATATAATATGAATAATTTATTAATATTTCACCTAAACCTATTTATTCAATATCAAATATTGACATAAACATAGTTGAAAACTCGCGAAATTTTTACGAAAACCATTTTTCCGTAAAATGACGTAAAATACGTTTTTGACCGAACCGACTACCCGACACTTATGAAAACTTCCCAAGTCAGCTCCAATAGTGTCGGGGCAGTTCATGGACTGCCCAAACCTGTTTGGACAGCCGTCACCCGGTTGGCTCAAAATCCACCCGGTAACGCCGTTTTTTGCCGTTTTCGCTTATTTCAAGTCGGAAACACTTTCCGGCAATTGTGCCAGCACCCAAAATTCATCTATAACATTCATAAGACATCATTTTCATCATCAAAATAGAATCATATGGAGGTCTGATCCAGAAACAGAAAATGCCCAATTTTCATGCTTTAAATCCAAAAATTCAAGATTAATCAAATTAATCATATCACCAACCAAAGTCACCATATATGAACAACCCAAGAACAATTCTAGGTGCCACAAGAGTGTTCATAACACTCTATAATGACAAAGCATCAACAATTGATAAAATTGGATACAAATTACACTAATTTCATCCAATATACTTCACACATGTCTCACCTCCTTCCAAATCATCCACCATAACCAAAAGCCCTAAATTTACAAGAAAGGAAACCCTAGAACCATTCTAAGAAATCAAGAAACAAGAAACAAATTTCAAAGCTTTAGGATTTTGAAGATTACCTATAAAACTCCAAACTTCCTTAAGCAATTTCTTGATTTTTCCTTTACTTTTGTGCTCAAATCATCAAGCATCCATGAAACCCATTTTTCATTTATCTAACTTAGGTTATCGGCAATGGATGATACAACAAGAGAGAGAAAACAATTTTTTTCATTTTAAATAGGGAGAAGACCGAATTTTGGGGGGCATTTATGTCCTTTTATAATTTAATCACATTAAATTAATAATTAAGCTTTTAAGTGGACCAATCAAATTGTCACACATAAAATATAATTAATACATGCCATTTGGTCCAATAATATGTCACCATTTGTCATACTAATTATGAAAAATAGATAATATATTTTAATTTCAATTATTTAATCATTTAACAATTAAATAAATAAATAATTAAATAACAACCATATATGTATTTTTATTTACATTAAATAACAAATACATATATTTATGGCATGTGTCAAAATCTCATTTGATGAATAATTAATGTGTATCTAATCGTATTATGTATCAAATACAAATACACAATAAATATTAGCGGAAAAAATCCCCTAATGCATGTGTTGTCGTTTAACGATTAAACGATCAGAATTAACTCATTTAATCCCGTGAAGTATTATGAATAATTTGTATTATTCATATCGAGTTGCTCAAGTGCTCAAAGAGTACACTTCATATTGTGGGACTCTCTAAGTTTAGGTTTATCCGTCACGAAATCCAATTTCGTGTCCAAAATCCACCCACTCATGGATTATGACGACCACGGATAATCTCGCTAAACTATGCAAGCCGAGGTCATTGCATACGTATAATCCCTCCGTCACAAGCCCTTCGTATTATACCTGGGATATAGATCAGAACGTCAAATCTGTTTGGTATAATACAGTCGACTTTCAATTTACGATCTTTAAATAACACTCGGAACTGATTTCCGAAGTTATACCACGGCCATGGATCTACTACATCGTAAACACGTGCTGGATGCCTATGCCCTGTACACAGGACTGATAGATCATATCTTGATACGCACAGGATATCATGAGCATCAGTCCATACCCAACGAATAGTCGGAGGTCTGATCATGACTAGATCATTGACGTGACTGCCATCAAAGTGTGGATGATAGCTCATATATCCACAGTGGTATCTCAAGTCGAAGGACCATTATGCTCGCTCAACTCAAGAAGGTTCTTATTGACGTTGGTGTACCATCTATTAGGAAACCTTCAGTGAGTCGTTCAGTGTCTTATCAAATAAACATCTACATGTCTATACGAGTCTCCCGAGACTCATGGTTCACTAGGATAAACCATTAGACCAAGTCATGATATACGAAATGTACTGGTCTCAGCGGATTTTACTAACCGACCCGTGTTAGCAAATATTGACTAGGAACTTTATTTAAGGATATACAACTAAAAGTGTGCTTCCCAATGTCAATTACAAATTGCGTTCTAACTGCGCACTATACTGTAAATCCTAGGGTCTTTGTCTAATATACACGTATCACTTAATCAGATTCAGTTTCGATCTAATCGTAATCAGATATTTAATCACAATTAGATCGAATAAGCGTATAAAAGACAAGGGTGCTACCGTCAAAATTAGTAATATTATGGAAAATACAATTGCTGGTATTTATGAATCGGACATAAATATGATCCGGATTGGCACTCCGAGCACCAACCCTAACAATTTCTTCCAATTGCTCTAGTGCCAATCCATGGTATCCTATACACATATTAATGTGTATCACATACTCATGGCCCTCAAGAGCTCACCAGCACTCAAGAGGTAGGCAACAACAAGTAAGCTCGTTTTAATAAATCGAGTCTGTCCAACAAACCCAACCGTTTTCCTTAGCTAACATCATTCATATTTTGTAGAATCCAAATTCCACATCAATATGACTCAGATGCAATATTAGTATTTTGCTATAGCTATTGAGTTGTCTATGTATTTAGAAATCAAATCCAAATACTTTAAGACAACCGCAATCACTACACTAATATGAAAACTTCTAATCTATGAGGTCACTATGCAAACTTCATAAGTCAATACTTCATAAGTTGCAACTGATTCCATTAGTTTAATAGAATCAATGGTTACACTCCCATTGCATCTTTTCTGACTTTATATGACATAGACAATCTAATGTCATAATTAGGATCAAAACTAATCTGACCTTATGGTTGCTGACTAAATTCTCCATGAATATGAAACTCATTCTTAACATCTCAAAGATCACAAAGAATTTGTTTCTAGACCCATCATATGGTCAGCAGAATATCAAAATAACTCGTAACAATTACGATTAAATTGATATCTATAATCGTACATAATATAACATTCATTGCACCAACATCCTATGATGCATAAGATTGACTAGACATTCCAATCAATCTATCTTTCGACAAAGGAATCATCCTTTACGAAAGATGAATACTATATACATAAAAGACATGTTAACTGTCAAAATAGTTATACTAACTGTCATACAGATAGTCTTATTGTGTCCTTTATTAGATCATATCTAATATGCGACTAATTGGAGTATCTCACAAGTCTCTTAGTTTTATATCTTATATAAAACTTTTTATTAAATATAACAGAGACTGCTCCCACAGCTCACACAGAGAAAAGAAGACTTAGGATATGCAATACTAGAAAGAAATTTGTACGCTCCCACTGACCCTACTGACAAATATATATTCCACATACTTCGATAAAACCAGACAATTTGACTGATATCAAAGTCAGAGAACACGAATTTCTGAAAAACTTATCTAAGTCTACAATAGACTCCATAAGCTAGTATATCAAACTATGATCTTAGCAGAATACAAACTCTATGGCCATTCTAGAATGAACTCTTCAAACAGAGAAATCACGACGGATCTCTCATTCGAAGAAATCACTCAAGAACGCCACTTTGCATTCTTAAGCCAAAAACATAGTTTAATATCAACATTAACAAACAAATCTCTAATTGTTCAATTAGTGCGACAAGAGACAAGCTTCCTCAGAATCTACAATAGACTACTGAGTATAACCTACTCACTGTCATACTATAAAGGTCAAACCTTTATCAAGCTCACTTTGTTTTTGCTGCGCAAACAATTTGCACATTTTATGAACTATTCATAACGAAAGCCTAATAAAGTTCAAAACTTGATCGTCGTAAGCCATGAACAATCTTAGATCTATGGTTCAAATGTAATTTCCGGAATTGATATCAAATATCGCTCTCATTATAAGTTATAGGATAATTTTCTTCAATAAGAAAATAACATAATCATTAAGTATCTGATACTTTGTAAATGATTCTGACATCCTATAAAACTTAAACGAAAGTGGTCAAAGGGTCATTTCATCTTATTAACTATGTAGTTCTATCAGAGTTTAGGGGTGTTCGCGGTGCGGTTTGGGGCGGTTTTTTCGTTTTTTACTTCAAACCGTGCGGGTTGGCGGTTTGAGAAATTAGAAAACGAAACCGCAAATTTGATAAGGAAAACCGCGGCGGTTCGGGTTGGCGGTTTAGCGGTTTGGGCGGTTCGAGTCGGCGGTTTGGATTATAAATTTTTTAAGAAAATTTGTGTGTTTTCACATTATAATTGAAGAAAAAATTACATAATTTTCATTTATTCATTACATATTGTTAAATGATCATTAAATATCTTAATTTTCATAGTTAAAGAAGAAGAAAAATATAAAATAATATTTAATTTGTACGCGGGTCGGCGGTTTAGGCGGTTCGGGTCACGGTTCGAGTCAAAATATGCGGTTTGGGCGGTTCGCGGTTTGACATGGGTCAAAACCGCACACCGACCCGAAATTTGCGGTTCGATTCGTGCGGTTCAAAATCATTTTTAATATTTTTTCAACCGCGCGGTTCGGTTCGGTGCGGTGTGGTTCGATACGGTTCGCGGTTGACCCGAAATTGTGTTCACCCCTATCAGAGTTTATCATTTTCACATTTGACTTCACTAAGTCAAGTCTTTTCTACAATCGTCACCATCCAATGTCAACCTCCAAGTAACAAAACAATTTTATTACTCGGGATCGTAGAAAAGATATTCTTATCAAATAGAATACAATATTCCATTGAATAGAATAAATGATCAACCTATCAGTTGTACCTCCGAGGCACAAGTACTTTCAATTATATAACAATTATACAAAAGAAAGTCTCAAATCTTAAACTTTTCAAGATTCGAATTTTCTATTATACATATCATATATATAACTGTAGAAACAAATGGAACCTTTATTAAAAAGACGAATTGGTGTTAATGGAGCATAACCCCAAGAGTATTGAAAACTAATTCGGTAACACTCAATATCATCGAATCAAATCATATAAGATTCGATAACTCTAACTGACCAATTTCATCACAATGGAATCGCGGAAGTTTAATATTGAGTAACAATCATATTCATTAAATAACTATAGAACTAATTGCCTTAAATTCATGTGTTTGATCAAATCAAACATCTTCAAATAATTCAAAGACGCGCAATGAATTTCTAAAATATAGTTTCAACACTACAAATAGAATTCCCTGAACCATTCAAAAATATTTTATCCATGTTTCATTAGAAACATATTGACAGTTCTTGAACAATTCAAGATGTTCAATATGTTCTTTATTAGAAACACGTAACTAAGTCATGACAATTCATCAACTAAGTTACAAAGTAAAGAAAACTATCTAAGGAAATTTCCAATTCATCAAACTACATACTTCCAAAGCATTAGTTTAATAAATCTGTGGTCCAATGACAATCATCGATTAAATGAGATTTAATCACTTCCTGAATACAATATTCATTAAACGGATAAGGATATGTGGTGTGATATCATATCAGACCATCATTTACCATACGGAACAAGCATCTGATGCTTTTACGATAAAATCTTATAAAGCACAGTTCTCAGTTATTTACTCTACCGAATATTTTCTTAATGTTTATCTTCACATTAATGAAACTACTAGTCATATTAAAATATGTAACAACTGTTTATATAGAACAATTAACTATCCAATAGTCACAAGTTCTGATATCAAATATCAAAACAATCATTAAAAAATTATTTTAATTAAGTAGACGGGAGATCCGAATCCAATACCTACAGTTGTCGTATTGCGAGAATCGATATTCTCTATACACAACTATACACATCTCATTTCTTAAGCTTTATGATTTGCGTTCAATTATTCACAACAATTGCAAATAATTGATTAGCAAACTGTGTCAGACACGTGACTTCTAAAAGTCCCTAAAGCCAAGAAACGTCATTATAAGACAAACAAACACTTAAGAGGTTTTCTTAATGCTAGTCAAAAATCTCGAGATATGAACCATTCAAGTCAATTATTACTACATAAGAAACAACTCTAACTAGTTAGTTATATCCTAAGCACATATATCCTTTTAGATTACCTAATCGTGACTTAGTAACTAAGTCACAAACCATCTTGATTTTCAAAGAAAATCGGAACAACAGTTCCCGATGGTTTGAACTAATCTAACAATATCTAAGTCTACTGTCTTTCTAGAACCTATTCTAGAACTACGCAACCATAAGTAAAGTCAGAAAATGTATATATTCAAGTAATATACTATGCATTGGATTATAAGTACAATTCTATAAGCAATATATAATAAAAGGAAAACGAAAGCAGTAAATTCCAAAAAATATTACACACTGCTTAAGTTATGGATTTTAAACTCAACAGTGTCTCCCACTACTTTATGTAATACCGTAATCCCCAACGGACAATGAGAATTCAATAATTAAATCGAATTCCATAGTGAAAGTATGATCCCATGAATATATTTCGACTCACATCTTTGGCATTATCTCGCCTACGTATATTCATTAGGTAGAAAACTCTTTGTCAATCACTCACCAGTGACTCCTCGTTTTGGTCCTGACCGTTTCTTGTTGTGACAGCTTTGGCACGTTCACATGGAGGCGTATCAAGGCTACACTTGTCAATGACATATTCAAGCTACCGGTGTAGTCCTGACAGCTTTGGCACGTTCAAGATTTCCACTTTCACTTGAATTTATCCAGTATCAATATACAACCAGTATGGATAATAATCTTATAACTACACCCTCATAGCTTTGGCACGATCTCAGATGCAGCCATAGAAAGTTACCTATAAACCGTATTGACAAGACGGACCAAGAAATATGTATCCAATACACGTTACTTCACAGCCATATTTAAAAGCGGGGATTTTCCTACGGAAGTTATACACTACATCCAATGCAGAATTTTAATCTAAATCATTTTCTAAACATTTCAATTCTACTTTAGAAAACATAACTTAATTTAACTATTAAATTTCCGTTACAATTTCCGTTAGCGTAGAATTGAACAGTTAAAAAACATATCTAGATTCTAAGCATGTGTGAACATTAAAATTGGATTAAATATCAAATATCAAGCATGAATAATGTAATGGATGAAGCATCAGACCTGCTCTGATACTATTTTTGTTGGGGTTTTGGACGATGGGCGAAGTGGAAGCGCGGGTTGGGCGAAATCGTTTTTTAAAACTTTTTCAAAATACCGAATAAATTATTCAATATCTAATAGGAATAATTTATTCATATTTCACCTAAACCTATTTATTCAATATCAAATATTGACATAAACATAGTTGAAAACTCACGAAACTTTTACGAAAACCATTTTTCCGTAAAATGACGCAAAACACATTTTTGACCTAACCGACTACCCGAAACTTATGGAAACTGCCCAAGTCAGCTCCAATTGTGTCGGGAAAGTTCATGGGCTACCCAAACAGTGACGGATTCACTGTTTGGATAGCTGTCACCCGGTTGGCTCAAAATCCACCTGGTAACACCGTTTTTGGCTGTTTTCGCTTATTTCAAGTCGGAAACAATTTCGGGCAATTGTGCCAACACCCAAAATGCATCCATAAAATTCATAAGACATCATTTTCATCATAAAAAAAGAATCATATCCAGGTCTGATCCAGAAATAGAAAATGCCCAATTTTCATGCTTTAAATCCAAAAATTCAAGGTTAATCAAATTAATCATATCACCAACCAAAGTCACAAAATATGAACAACCCA
This sequence comes from Zanthoxylum bungeanum, assembly GCA_019454045.1. Classification (NCBI taxonomy): domain Eukaryota; kingdom Viridiplantae; phylum Streptophyta; class Magnoliopsida; order Sapindales; family Rutaceae; genus Zanthoxylum; species Zanthoxylum bungeanum. The sequence continues at coordinate 153,498 of SKCR01031105.1, forward strand.
AGAACAATTATAGGTGCCACAAGAATGGTCATAACACTCTAGAATGGCAACTTATCAACAATTGATAAAATCTGATACAAATTACACTAATTTCATCCAATATACTTCACACATGCCTCACCTCCTTCCAAATCATCCACCATAACCAAAAGCCCCAAATTTAAAAGCAAGGAAGCCCTAGAACCATTCTAAGAAATCAAGAAACAAGAAACAAATTTCAAGGCTTTAGGATTTTGAAGATTACCTATAAAACTCCAACTTCCTTAAGCAATTTCTTGATTTTTCCTTCACTTTTGTGCTTGAATCATCAAGCATCCATGAAACCCATTTTTCATTTATCTAACTTGAGGTTCACGGCAATGGATGATACAACAAGAGAGAGAAAACAATTTTTTTCATTTTAAATAGGGAGAAGACCGAATTTTGGGGGTATTTATGTCCTTTTATAATTTAATAACATTAAATTAATAATTAAGCTTTCAAGTGGACCAATCAAATTGTCACACATAAAATATAATTAATACATGACATTTGGTCCAATAATATGTCACCATTTGTCATACTAATTATAACAAATAGATAATATATTTTAATTTCAATTATTTAATCATTCAACAATTAAATAAATTAATAATTAAATAACAACCATATATGTATTTTTATTTACATTAAATAACAAATACATATATTTATGGCATGTGTCAAAATCTCATTTGACGAATAATTAATGTGTATCTAATCGTATTATGTATCAAATACAAATACACAATAATTATTAGCGGACAAAATCCCATAATACATGTGTTGTCGTTTAACGATTAAACGGATCCGAATTAACGCATTTAATCCCGTGAAGTATAATGAATAATCCGTATTATTCATATCGAGTTGCCCAAGTGCTCAACGAGTACACTTCATATTGTGGGACTCTCTAAGTTTAGGTTTATCCGTCACGAAATCCAATTTCGTATCCATAATCCACCCACTCATGGATTATGACGACCACGGATAATCTCGCTAAACTATACAAGCCAAGGTCATTACATACGTATAATCCCTCCGTCACAGGCCATCCGTATTATACCTGGGATATAGATCAAAACGTCAAATCCGTTCGGTATAATACAATCAACTTTCAATTTACGATCTCTAAATAACACTCGGAACTTATTTCCGAAGTTATACCACAGCCATGGATTTACTAGATCGTATACACGTGCTGGATGCCTATGCCCTGTACACAGGACTGATGGATCCTATCTTGATACACACAGGATATCTTGAGCATCAGTCCACACCCAACGAACAGGCGGAGGTCTGATCATGACTAGATCGTTAACGTGACTGCCATCAAAGTGTGGAGGATAGCTCATAGATCCACATTGGTATCTCAAGTGGAATGACCACTATACTCGCTCAATTCGTGAAGGTTCCTATTGACGTTGGTGTACCATCTATTAGGAAACCTTCAGTGAGTCGTTCAGTGTCTTATCAAATAAACACCTACATGTCTATATGAGTCTCTCGAGACTCATGGTTCACTGGGATAAACCATCGGACCAAGTCACGATATACGACATGTACTGGTCTCAGCGGATTTTACTAACCGACCCGTGTTAGAAAATCTTGACCATAAACTTTATTTAAGGATATACAACTAATAGTGCGTTTCCCAATGTCAATTACAAATTGCATTCTAACTGCGTACTATGCTGTAAATCCTAGGGTCTTTGTCTAATATACTTGTATCACTGAATCGGATTCAGTTTCGATCTAATCGTAATCAGATATTTAATCATAATTAGTTCGAATAAGCGTATAAAAGACAAGGGTGCTACCGTCAAAATTAGTAATATTATGGAAAATAAATTTTCTCGTATTTATGAATCAAACATAAATACGATCCGGATTGGCACTCCGAGCACCAACCCTAACAATGTCTTGGGCAGTTGTGACTTGTTGGCCAAATTCAAGGTCACTCTTGTTCATCGACGTGGATTACGAAGCTTTCCCACTGTCAATGGGCCGTGCTTAACTGGAATCATTAAGCTTGTTGAGCTAAAGCCAAGGCTTAGTTGATTCAAAGGAAACATGTTAGGAAATATATTAGATATATGTTTCGGACTTGGATTTCCACCTTCCGGATCTAGGAATTGGATGGGATCCAATTGATCTTAGAGATCTACCTAGTTAAATTTTATACAGCTTGTTGGCCAAAGTCAAGATTGTGTATTATTTAACGGGATCCTAGCCCACTAGGAAACTAGGTTTCCCGAGTACTATTATTTAACGGAGGGTTAGAGGCTCTTCGAAAATTAGTGAAATGCTAGTATTAAATTTGCAATTTTGTTTAAGACTCGCTAATATATGCGCTCTATTATTATTATTTCTCGTTATTATATATATTAGTTGGACAAATATTATTCATTTATTGTTTTCTTTAAACAGTTAGACTGTACTCAATACTACTCCATTTGTAGTTGGTTATATAGTTGGACTATAGTAACCATTGCATCTGAGTGTACCCGAAACATTTGATTGGATAGTTGGACTATAGTAATCAAAATGGCTGGAAAGATAAACGTTTGGAACATAATCATGGGTGAAAATGTCTTTAACGACGTAAATTTTCCAGACTGGGAAATGAACCTCAGGATAGTCCTGGGAGCTGAGAAGTTGCTCTATATAATAGAGAGACCTCTTGGGCCTGAGCCCGAACTTGAGCAGCCAGTAGAGCATGAGCGTTGGAAGACTCACCATGATGATAACTTTACTGCTCAATCAGTTATGCTTGCTGCAATGACTCCTCAGTTTCATCGTCAGAACAAGGGATTGGATCCTTATGCGATGATGTTGAAGTTGAAGGATCTTCATAGATCTATCTTAGATCTCAGAACTATGATTTACAGAAGAAGCTCTTTCGCTCTCGTATGTCAGAGGGTACATTTGTCAAACATTATGTGTCGCAGATGATTGCTGACATCGAACAGCTGGGTCAGCTGGGCATTACCTTCGAGGCCGAGACTTCCATAGATTTGATCTTACAGTCTCTGCCCGACTGCTGGGGCGGGTTCATCATGATATATAATATGATGAACCAAGAGAAAACTCTTGGAGAGTTAATGGCTATACTGAAAGAGGCAGAGCCCGAGCTTCTGAAAGGTAAGAAGCGCGAGGCGTATCTTACATCGACATCCAAGAAGGCCAAGGCTTAGCCGAAGACTTCTGGGGTGTGAAGAAGAAGAAGAAGGGCAAGGCTCAATCATCACAGTCTTTTGGGAAGAAAAAAGACAAATCCCAAGACGTCTACCTACACTGTGGCAAACGGGGTCACTGGAAGCGTGACTGCCGTAAGTTCAAGGCAGACTTGAAGGAAGCGAAGGCGGGCAAGGCTCTGGCTTCAGGTATGTTTGTTATTGAAATAAACATGTCTACTACTTGTTTTAAAAATTGGATTTTTGATACTGGATGTAGTACTCACATATGTACTGATGTGCAGGATCTGCAGATTAGCAGGAGACTGGCTTCAGGTGAGATCGACATACGTGTCGAAAATGGGATGAGAGTCGCCGTTTTGGCCGTTGGCACCTATGTTTTGAATCTACCCTCAGGGCATGTACTTACATTAGATGATTGTTATTTAGTACTTAGTTTGACTAGGAATATTATCTATGTATCTAGTTTAACCCGATGCAGGTATACCTTTGTATTCAAGAACACTGGGTGTTTTGTTTATAAAGATTATATTGAGATATGTACAACAGATGTGAATAATGATCTTTATATTTTGAATATAAATGAATCTCAAACATATAACATGACAAATAAAAATCTCAAATTGAGTAAAAAAAAATTAGACTTATTTGTGGCATTGTCTTATGGGACACATTAATAAAACTCGTATATCCACACTTTCGAAGAATGGATACTTGGACGGATTTGATCCTAATTCATATGATACCAGCGAATCTTGTTTATTAGGCAAAATTCCTAAAACACCTTTTAATGGTAAAGATGTACGTGCCACCGAGCTGTTAGCCCTCGTTCATAGTGACGTATGCGGGCCCATGTCTAGCCAGGCTAGAGGTGGATATGAATACTTCGTAACCTTCGAACAGAGAAACTAAACTTTGTTGGATATGGTAAGGTCAATGATGAGTCACACAGAGCTACCGATTTCCTTCTGGGGATATGCATTAAGCAGTGCAATACTTATTTTGAATAAGGTTCCGTCAAAGTCTGTTGAACAGACTCCATATGAGATATGGACAGGAAAGAAAATGGGTTTCTCATTCCTGCAGATTTGGGGATGTTGGGCATATGTTAAACATTTGGATAGTACCAAACTAGAACCTAAATCGAATAAGTGCCTATTTGTAGGTTATCTTAAGGAAACGAAAGGATATTATTTCTACACTCACAAGAGAACAAAATATTTGTTGCTCTTCATGCGATTTTCCTAGAAAATGAATTCATGAATGCAGTGGTAAGTGGGAGGAAAGTAGAACTCGATGAAAATCGGAGTGATACTATTCCTAATACCGACCCCCTCACTGAACACGAACAGTCCATCAGGGATGAGATTGTTCCATAATCTTCTAATACACAAAAACCACGTAAGTCGGAGAGAGTCAGAAAATAACTTGAAAGGTATGGGTTTCTGATCTTACCTCATATAGACATTAATCTTATTGAGGAAGATGAACCGACTACGTATGAGAAAGTGATACAAGGTATCAACTCCGCTTTATGGCAAGAAGCCATGAAGTCCGAAGTGGATTCCATGTATACAAACCAAGTTTGGATACTAGTTGATGTAATAGAAGGCATTAAGCCTATTGGTTGTAAATGGGTCTTCAAAACGAAGACAGACATGGTAGGCAACATACAAACGTACAAAGCTAGGATTGTAGCTAAAGGGTATCGTCAACGACATAATGTCGATTACGACGAAACCTTTTCACCTGTTGCCATGATTAAATCCATTCGGATAATGCTTGCAATTGTTGCATATTTCGATTATGAAATATGGCAGATGGATGTCAAAACCCCTTTACTTAACGAAAATATTTTGGAGGATGTTTATATGCAACAACCTGATGGTTTTGTCGTACCAAGACATGCAAACAAGGTTTGCAAGTTAAACCGATCCATTTATGGATTAAAGCAAACATTGCGTTCTTGGAGCAATCGTTTTGATGAGATCATAAAAGAATATCGTTTCATTCAAAACGAAGATGATACTTATGTATATAAGAAGGTTAGTGAGAGTGCACTAACATTCATTATCCTATACGTTGATGATGTATTGCTTCTTGGAATGGCATTCACATGCTACAATTGGTGAAAGCTTGGCTTTCATTAAAATTCTCCATGAAACACCTAGGAGAGGCAACCTTTATTCTAGGAATAAGGATCTACCGGGATAGATCTAGAAAGCTGCTGGCAATCTCCCAGAGCTCGTACATTGACAAAGTGTTGAAGAGATTCAACATGGATCAGTCCAAGAGGGGGTTACTTCTGGTGTCACATGGCGTCTCTCTATCGAAAGATATGTGTCCTAAAACTCAAGATGAGAGAGATCCAATGATTTGGATCCCGTATGCTTTAGCAGTCGGATCGATAATGTACGCCATGATATATACGCGACCTGATGTCTCATATAATTTGAGCATGTGCAGTCGTTATCACGCTGATCTAGGTGATGGTCACTGGATTGCTGTAAAGAATGTCCTTAAGTATCTTAGACGAACTAAAGATTCTTTCTTAGTCTATGGGGAAGGAGAACTTTGTTAGACAATTATGACCCATAGCGTCACTATTTGTAAAAGACATTGTGGTTTTTGTACAAATTAATTATGTAGCAATGGAAATTGCATTTTATCATTTTGTAATTTGATTAGTTAAATATATAAATGATAAAAGTCCTTATGATTAGTTCCAGATTATAAGATATGAGACAGTATCAATCCATAACGGTTTAATCATTAAATATCCCTAGTCGTAGTATTATCGAGATTGGACATCGATAATACGGAATAGACTAGTATTGCACTTAAGCGTGTTATGGAAGCGTAACAGCTTAGTTCTCATATATTTAAGTATTGGATACTTATGCAAGTGTTGTTGGGTTTCTAGATTAGTCCCAAGATCAATTCAAGCAATGAAACATGTGTGAATACTCAAAAGAAGTATAGCGGAATCATACTTACAATGATCGGCTTTTGTGATGCGAGGAACAACAAAATCTTCAAGCTTTTCCTCCATGATCTTCACGGTTTTTGGCCTCCATTTTGGGCTCCATTTGCTCGGCCAAGATCCAAGCTTGGGTGTGCATTCCATACCCATGGGTAGATTTCCCTATCACCTTCATAAGTCTCATAATGTGTGCTAGCACTCAAAAACATTTACCGCAAATCTTTCATCATTCATCTTCTTCTTTTTTCTCGGCAATTACAGAAATTTGGAGAAGAAAATGGCCCAAGGCCGTGAGATGAGAGAGAGAGTGAGAAGAGAGTTTTGTTGGTTATTTTGAATTCAAAAATTAAAAATAAGATATACCAAAATTTTGGTAAATCATCTCCCATCATTACCAACTTGGAGTGTTTAACACACTATCACCAACCACCAACTTCTATCACTATAAAGTGATAAAGTTGACTAGTGATGTGACTTCATGTGACTTGTAGGCTCCACTTGATTCGAAATGCGAGTGGGCCCGCAAACACTCACGAGCTCGGGTTCGCTAATTCCGAATTAACGAATTTTCCGTTACGACGTAATTAAATCAAATTTAATTAAATAATTATGCCTAGCAAAATTACTATTCACGTCGCTAACGAATTTATTCTAAATTAACTCGTTTGCCCGAATTAAAATCCAATTTTAATTCCGCGTCGAAATCCAATTTCGTATAATATATCAAATATATTATTTTATTGATTAATTCCAAATTAATCGTTGTCTCTCTTTAAATAATATTTTATCCCAGATAAAATATCTCTGTAATTAATCCCAGATTAATTTTCTCTCTCTTATAATTAATCTCAGATTAATAAAGTGCGAGTTATACGTCATCGTTGAATCTTCGGGAAGCGACCAATGAGATCCCTGGATATGTTGGCAGTAAATCCGGTCGTCGGACTATCCGAACACATACGTACCTAGTACTACGCTTTTACTGATTTACAAGAGATGGTTGGCTTCTAGCAAAGCACCGTGCCTACCCAATTCTCCAGAAATATTCTTAAAGGAATATGTGATCTATATCAGGCGTAGTATACGTAGTATTGCGTATTTTGATCCAGTATCGGATGTCACGTGCTAGGCCTGGGACTGGAATTGTGTCTGCCCCGTACGAAGCACATATCAGATCTCTTGTAACTAGTCTCTATAATCGGATAATCATGACCTAGTCATATTATCCCGATAGCTGCAGCATAAAAGAGCATCAGTTCTGTATCCTACGTGATCATCATCTCCACTATTACTGGAGTGATACTTCCATCTTGACATCACACCTAATACACTACGATTCACAATAAACCCAGAAGAGGCATACACAGAACTTTTTAAAGCCCTGGACGACCAAAACCAAAGTATATTGATTGTCGCAAGTATTAGCGGTGCAAGTCTCAGGTTAAGACCAAATACACCTACCCAGATTCGGACTTTCATATACCAATGGAATTCCGAGGGGTCTTTCCAGAGCGAAGCTGTTTCCATACCATCGGTAAACACAACCTCCTATTATACTTGCATGAGTATCCTATACCCAAATATATGAGAACTATGTCGTTATGCTCCCGCAACGCGCATAAGTGTAATACTAGTCTTTTACGCATTATCGATATCCAATCTCGATAATACTCTGACTAGGGATATTTAATGATTAAACCTTCGTGGATTGATACTGTCTCATATCATCTCAATCCGGAACTAATCATATGGACCTTTCATCATTTATACATCTAGGTAATCCAATTACAAATGATAAAAGGGAAATTTCCTTTGTCACATAGTTAATTTGTACAACAACACCATGATCTGTATAAATAGTGATGTTATGGGTCATAATTGTCCAACAATCTCCCACTTGGCCTATAGCTATTCACTCAAGTGTCCCACACCCAAACTATGTACGGTTCGCTCAAACTTCTGCTGAGGAAATGCTTTCGTCAGCGGATTTGTATGGTTATCATCTGATGCGATTTATTCGATCATCACATTACCACGATGTATGATCCGAACGAATCATATGAATATTGAAGTATATATCTGGATCGTTGATGAGACCATTAATTCTTTAGCCTGTGCTGTAGCCTAGCTCAGCTGCTAATAGAACTACTTCTAATCTGATTAGGATTATTATCAATCCAAAAGGCTTATATTGCTGCCTCAGCTGCAGCAATATTCCGCTTTTGTTGTTTATTCGGCAACAGTATCTTGCTTGGAAGATTTCCAGCTCACTATTCCGTTATTCAAACTTTATAGTACCTTTATTACGACTAATAGTCGTTTTTGTCGGTTTGTAAACTTGCAGAGGTGATCCCTGTCACTTCAAGTTCTCATTCTCCATAGTATACTTCAAGTTCTCATTCTCCATAATATAAGACAGCATCCTTAGTTCGTCTAAGAAACTTAAAGATGTTCTTAACATCAATCCAGTGACTATCATTTGGATTGGCCTGATTGTGACTCCATATGCTCAAAGTATATGAGACACCAGGCCGCGTACATTTATTTCAATGTACGAGTTCTCGGAGAGTGCCAACAACCTTTAGATCTATCCCAGTAGATCTTTATTCCTAGAATAAAGGTTGTCTCTCCAAAGAATTCTACGGAGAATTTTCATGAAAGCCAAGTTTTCACCGATTGTATTATGGGAATATCATTTCCAAGAAATGACATATCATCATTATTTAGGACATTCATCGTCAGTGCGCTCCCACTAACCTCCTTATATACACAAGAATCATTTTCGTTTTGAATTAAATCATACACCATTATGATCACATCAAAATGATAATTCCAAGAACGCAATACTTGCTTCAATCCATAAATGGATCGAATAACTTGCAAACCTCGTTTGTTCTTTTTGGTACGACAAAACCGTCAGGATGTTATAAACATCCTCCAAAAGGTTTCCGTTTAAGGAAAGTGATTTTGACGTTCAGCTGCCATATTTCATGAATGAAACATGCAGCATTAGCAAGCATTATCCAAATATATTTAACCATGGAAACAAGTATAAGGTTTCGTCGTAATCGACACAATGTTGATAATGATACCTTTTCGCTACAAGCCCAGCTTAGTACGTTGGTATGTTGCCATCCATGTATGTCTTCCTTGAAGACTTATATAGTACCAATAGGCACAATGCCTTCCGGTACATCAACTAGTGTCTAAACTGAGTTGGTATACATGGAATCCAATTCGAACATCATGGAACTTTGCCATAATAGGGAGTCGATACCTTGTATCACTTCCTCATACGTAGTCAGTTTGTATTCCTCAATAAGATTGAAATCTTTATGAGGTGAGATCAGAAACTCATACCTCCTAGGTTGTTTTCTAACTCTCTCCGACTTACGCGGTTCTTGTGTATTCGAAGATTATTGGTATAGTTTCATCCTTGATGAACTATTTATGTTCCATTAAGGAATCAGTGCCTGGAATAGTATTACTCCGATTTTCATCGAGTTTTACTTTCCTCCCACTTACCACTGCATATAGGTATTCCTCTTAGGAAAACCGCATGGTGAGCAACAATTACATTGTTCTCTTGTGAGTTGTATAAGTACTATACTTTGGTTACCCTAGGATAACCTACAACTTAGGAACTTATCCGATTTGGGTTCTAGTTTGGTATCATCCAAACATATGCCCATCATTCCCAAATCTTCAGGAATGAGAAAACCCAGTTTTTTTCTGTTCATATCTAATATGAAGTCTGTCTAAAAGATTTTTATGGAACCTTATTCAAAATAAGTTTTGCACTGTTAATGTGTATCCCTTGAAGGAATTGGTAGCTCAGAGCGACTCATGATTAACCTTATCATGTCCAACAAAATTTGGTTTCTCTGTTCGGACACACCGTCAAATTGACGTGTTTCGGGAGAAGTCCTCTATGAAAGAATACTATACTCTTTCACGTATTTGAGAAACTTATTTCTTAAGTATTTTCCACCATGGTCTAACCGTGACGGTATAATACTTTAGCCGGTCTGTCTGTCTACTTCGTGTCGAAACTCTTTGAAAGTTTATGATCCGTGTTTCACAAGAAACACATAACCATAATGTGATGCCACATCCGTAAAGGTTTCGAAGTATTCATATCCACCTCTAGCCTAGCTAGAAATGGGCCAACTTACGTCACTATGAACGAGGGCTAACAGATCGGTGGCACTTGTACTTTTACCAAGTAAAAGGTGTTTTAGGCACTTTGCCCAATAAACTAGATTCGTAGACATTATTTGAATAGAATCAAATCCTTCCTAGTATCCACTCTTCAAAAGTGTGGATATACGAGTCTTGTTTAATGTGTCCCAGACAACAATGCCACAAATAAGTCTCAACTGATTAAATCAGTTTTAGCTATTTGATGGTCATGTCATATGTTTGAGATTTATTTATATTCAAAATATAAATACTGTTATTCACATCCAATGTGTTTATCTCAATATCATCTTTATAAAATAAAACACTTTAGTGTTCTAGAATATAAAGGTATACCCGCAACGGGTTAAACCCTGATATAGAGATAATGTATCTAGTCAAACTAGTTACATTTTAACAGTCTCCTAATTTAAGTACACACCCGAAGGGTAGTTCCTAAACTTAGGTATCTACGGTTAAAATAGCGACTCTCGTCCTGTTTCCGATTCACAGATCAATCTCATCTGAAGTCAGTATCCTGCTTGTCAGCAGATTCTGCACATCAGTACATATTTATGTACCACACTCAGTATCTAAAATCCAATTTTAATACTAGTAGCGAACATGTTTATGACAAACATGGTTGAAGCCGGAGCCTTGCCCCTCTTCACTTCCTTCATGTCTGCCTTGTCCATACGATAGTCACGCTTCCAGTGACCCCGTTTTCCACAGTTTAGGTAGACATTTTGGGATATGTCCTTTGTCTTCCCAGAAGATTATAATGATTTTGCCTTTGCCCCTTTTCCACACCCCATAAGCCTTTGGCCAAGCCTCAGCCTTCTCGGATGTCCAAGTAAGATGCGCCTTGCGCTTCTTGCCTATTGCAAACTCTGGCTTTGTCTCCTTGAGTATAGCCATTAACTCTCCAAGAGTTTTCTATTGCAATTTGTACTTCTAAGATCTAAGGATAGATCTATGAAGATCCTTCAATTTCATTATCATACTATAAGGATCTAATCCTTAGTTCTGAATAAGAAATTAAGGAGTCTTTGCGGCAAGCATAAAGGATTAAGCACTAAAGTTATCATCACATGAATATTCCAAATATCATGTTCTACTATTTGCTCAACTCCGGGCTTAGGCTCGAGACTTCATTCTATCAAATAAAATAACTTCTAGATCACCCAGGACTATCCTGAGATTTTATTCCCAATCTGAAAATTAAAGCCGTTTAAAATATTTTCACCCAGAATTATGTTCTAAACGCTAATCTTTCATTTATCTTGATTCCAATAGTCTAACTATCAAATAAACGATTTTACGTACTATTTATTATAATGATTACTATAGTATAACTATATAATCAACTATAATTTAATTGATTTAAATTCAATTATATTGATTACTATAATCCAATTATAAAATCAACTATTAATTGAAGTAGTTTGAATACAGTCCAACTGTTTAATTAAAAAACAACATTAAATATTAGTCCAACTAATATATTAATTTATTTGACGAAAAATTGAAATGAGCGCGTATGGCAAGTAACTAAACGAATATTGCAAATTTAATACTTGCCTCCCATTATTTTTCGGCGAGCCTCTAACCCTCTGTGGAGTACTCGGGAAACCTTCTTTCCTAGTGGGCTAGGATCCCGTTAAATAACACACAATCTTGACTTTGGCCAACAAATTGTATGATAATTAACTAGGTAGATCTCTAAGATCAATTGGATCTCATCCAATTCCTAGATCCAGTAGGTGGACATCCAAGTCCGAAACATATATCTTATATATGCCAATATATCCAATATATTCCCTAACCTTTTTCCTCTGAATCAACTAAGCCTTGGCTTTGGCACAACAAACTTAATGATCCCAGTTAAGCAGAACCCATTGACTTTGGAAAGCTTCGTAATCGATGTCGATGGACAAGAAGTGATCTTGACTTTGGCCAACAAATCACAACTTGGACAAGACACCGATATGGAACAAAGCTTTCATGATTCAAACACATCCGCGACGGACAAAGGTCCTGACTTTGGCCAACAAACCAGTGCCAATCTTGGATCTTGAGTAAGAATCACTCAATGGAAGGAAAAACACTTAATATGTGTTGAAGGTTTTTCGCGTAAATTGGCAACCAATTTATTATCTTTGTTAGGTCTCATTATCATACACCCTTAAACATGCATTCTAAAAACATAATAAGGCGCGTATAAATAAAATAATAATGATATGCGGATGGATACTTAACACATTTTGTTCCTAGAATAAATATCTCCATTACCTCTCTCCCGCTAGCACAATATTTGCTTCTACCCAATTACATAACACTTCTAAAGAAACCTTATTTACATTGAAGGGAATAGGTGAGAAGAGAAATACAATGAGTCAAGAGGTAATAGGCTGGACACGCAGGTCCAATTTAAAAAATTCTAAATTTATTACAATAATTTCCAAAATTGCCCTCACCGATCTAATATCCATCCGATATACATTATTCATACATCGCATCCATGTATTCACACAAAACATGTTATCAATCAATCTAATCCAATTAATTAATCTGAAATTAATTACCATCCAATGTTCAAACAACGATTTGATTTTGCGCGAGTCAAACTCGTTTTGCGAATAAGTACTCAAAGTACGAATTCTTGAATTATATTAAACTACAATATTAAATCCAATTTAATTTATATTTAATACTAATTCTATATTTAATTCTAAATTAAATAATTACATTTTTTAATGTTCCTTTACGACTTAGATTCCAAATCTAATCGTTACGGGTCTCAAAGCCCAATTAACATCCAATGTCAATTTAATTAAAGTCCAATGGGCTTTTAATTAATTTCTTAAGGCATGGACTTTTGGTCAATATGGGTCAAACCCAAATACCAAAGCCCATGTAAGGAATCATTCTTATTTGCCAAGAAACCAATTTAGGCCCATTAGGCCCAATTAAAATTAAAGGTCCATTAAGTCATATTTGGACTTTATGGATATGGTTGTGGGCCCAATTGGATCCAACCAATTAGCCTAAACCAAACTTGGCCCAACCAAGCCCATTAAGCCCAATTACAACTTTACAAGCCCAATTCCAAATTTGGCCCAATTAATTAAATTACCAAAATTCCAAATTTCATAATTTAAAGTGTATGCCATAATTAATTAACCAAATTAACATTTCCAAAACACTAATTTACACAATTAATTATGCTTATCATCATCAACATATGTCCAACACAATTGAATCAAAAAATCAATCATTTTCATGCTTACAAGTCACGGCAATTTGGGGATTTCTTTGCCCGATTCGGTTTTAATCCAATTAAATCCTAAATCAACATTACCCAAATGATTTCAACTCATCCAATGATCAAAAACACAAAATCACCATGACATTAGGGTAGTCTTATGTTTCGGCCAAGCCTAGCATTTTGGGGAAAAATTGATCCAATCCATTTTTCACAAAATTGATCATAAACAACTCCAAGTCATCCATATACAAGAATGCTCAAACAAGTAATTTAGTCAAAACATGCTCAAATCCAATTTACCCAAAATTTACCCTAAGTTTATTTCATGCTCAAAATTGCTCAAGATACCATTGTTGGGTTTCTAGATTAGTCCCAAGACCAATTCAAATAATGAAACATGTGTGAATACTCAAAAGAAGTATGGCGGAATCATACTTACAATGATCGGCTTTTGCGATGCGAGAAACAACAAAATCTTCAAGCTTTTCCTCCATGATGTTCACGGTTTTTTGCCTCCATTTTGGGCTTCATTTGCTCGGCCAAGCTCCAAGCTTGGGTGTGCATTCCATGCCCATGGGTAGGTTTCCCTATCACCTTTGTAAGACTCCTAATGTGTGCTAGCACTTTGAAAAATTTGCCGCAAATCTTTCCCTATTCATATTCTTCTTTCTATGCAATTGCAGAAATTTGGAGAAGAAAATGAACCAAGGCCGTGAGATGAAAGAGAGAGTGAGAAGAGAGTTTTGTTGGTTATTTTGATTTCAAAAATCAAAAATAAGATATACCAAAATTTTGGTAAATCATCTCCCATCATTACCAACTTGGAGTGTTTAACACACTATCACCAACCACCAACTTCTGTCACTATAAAGTGATAAAGTTGACTAGTGATGTGACTTGTGGCCCCACTTGATTCGAAATGCGAGTGGGCCAGCAAACACTCCCAGGCTCGGGTTCGCTAATTCCGAATTAATGAATTTTCCGTTACGACGTAATTAAATCAAATTTTATTAAATAATTATGCCTAGCAAAATTACTATTCACTTCGCTAACGAATTTATTCTAAATTAACTCGTTTGCCCGAATTAAAATCTAATTTTAATTCCGCGTCGAAATCCAATTTCGTATAATATATCGAATATATTAGTTTATTGATTAATTCCAAATTAATCGTTGTCTCTCTTTAAATAATATTTTATCCCAGATAAAATATCTCCGTAATTAATCCCAGATTAATTTTCTCTCTCTTATAATTAATCCCAGATTAATAAAGTGCGAGTTATACGTCATCGGTGAATCTTCGGGAAGCGACCCATGAGATCCATGGATATGTTGGCAGTAAATCCGGTCGTCGGACTATCCGAACACGTACATACCTTGTACTACGTTTTTACCGATTTACAAGAGATGGTTGGCTTCTAGCAAAGTACCGTGCCTACCCAATTCTCCAGAAATATTCTTAAAGGAATATGTGATCTATATCAGGCGTAGTATAAGTAGTATTGCGTATTTCTATCCAGTATCGGATGTCACGTGCTAGGCCTGGGGCTGGAATTGTGTCTGCCCCGTACGAAGCACATATCAGATCTCTAGTATCTAGTCTCTATAATCGGATAATCATGACCTAGTCATATTATCCCGATAGCTGCAGCATACAAGAGCATCAGTTCTGTATCCTACGTGATCATCATCTCCACTATGACTGGAGTGATACTTCCATCTTGACATCACACCTAATACACTACGATTCTCAATATACCCAGAAGAGGCGTACACAGAACATGTTAAAGCCCTGGACGACCAAAACCAAAGTATATTGATTGTCGCAAGTATTTGCGGTGCAAGTCTCAGGTTAAGACCAAATACACCTACCCTGATTCGGACTTCCCTAGACACATAGTCATACTACCAATGGAATTCCGAGGGGTCTATCCAGAGTGAAGCTGTTTCCGTACCATCGGTAAACACAACCTCATATTATACTTGCATGAGTATCCTATACCCATATATATGAGAACTATGCCGTTATGCTCCCACAACGCGCACAAGTGTAATACTAGTCTTTTACGCATTATCGATGTCCAATCTCGATAATACTCTGACTAGGGATATTTAATGATTAAACCTTCGTGGATTGATACTATCTCATATCATCTCAATCCGGAACTAATCATATGGACCTTTTATCATTTATACATCTAGGTAATCCAGTTACAAATGATAAAAGGGAAATTTCCTTTGTCACATAGTTAATTTGTACAACAATACCATGATCTGTACAAATAGTGATGCTATGGGTCATAATTGTCCAACAAGTGTGATAGAATGTTGTGTTTACCGATGGTACGGAAACAGCTTCGCTCTGGATAGACTCCGCGAAATCCTATTGGTAGTATGACTATGTGTCTATGGGAATCTGCATCAGGGTAGGTGTATTTGGTCTTAACCTGAGACTTGCATCGCTAGTACTTGCGATAATCAATACGCTTTGGTTTGGTCGTCCATGACTTTAACATGTTCTGTGTACGCCTCTTCTGGGTTTATTGAGAATCATAGTGTATTGGGTGTGATGTCAAGATGGAAGTATCACTTCAGTCATATGGAGATGATGATCACGCAGGGATACAAAACTAGTACTCTAAATGGTTGCAACCATCGGGATAATATGACATGGTCATTATTATCCGATTAAAGAGATTAGTTGCTTGTAATCCGATATATGCTTCATACGGGGCAGACACTATTCCAGCCCCAGACCTTGCATGTGACATCCGATACTGGATCGCAATATGCAATACTACGTATACTACGCCTGATACAGATTATATATTCCATTAAGAATATTTCTGGAGAATTTGGTAGGCACGGTGCTTTGCTAGAAGCCAACCATGTCTCGTAAATCGGTAAAAATATAGTACGAGGTACGTACGTGTTCGGATAGTCCGACGACCGGATTTACTGTCAACATATCCAGGGATCTATTATGTCGCTTCCCGAAGATTCACCGATGACGTATGATTCGAGCATAATTAATCTGGGATTAATTACGGAGAGATTTTATCTAGGATAAAATACTATTTGAAGAGAGAGATAACGATTAATTTAGAATTAATCGATAAAATAATATATTCGATATATTAAACGAAATTAGATTTCGACGTGGAATTAAAATTGGATTTTAATTCGGGCAAACGAATTAATTCAGAATTAATTCGCGAGCGATGTGAATAGTAATTTTGCTAGGTATAATTATTTAATTAAATTTGATTTAATTACGTTGCAACGGAAAGTTCGTTAATTCAGAATTAGCGAACCCGAGCCCGGGAGTGTTTGCGGGCCCACTCAGATTTTGAATCAAGTGGGACCCACATGTGACATCAGTTGTCACATCACTTGTCACTTTAGTTACTTTTGGTGATGGGTTTTGGTGAAATTGATTATGACTTGCCTTACACTTAAGTTGATGGAATGATTTACTATTACCTAAACTTGGTTTTGGTATATGTTTAATTTTGATTTTTGAATATCAATAAACCAAGTCAACACAATTCATTCCATATCTCTCCTTCTCGGTTTTGAGAAGCAAAAACACTCTCCCTCCTTTTTCCTTGAATTGTCGAGAGTTGCAAGGAAGATTAAGAAGATTTGTTGCAAATTTTCTAAGTTGCTAGCACATCAAGGAATCATCCAAGGTGATAGGGAAATCATCCCAATAGCTTGGAATCAAAGCATATAGCTTGGAGCTTGCATCTTCTTCCCAAAGTGAAGCTTGGCCAAATACTTGGAGGAAAATTTTTCAATTTGACGCATCCTAATCTGTTCATTGTAAGTATGATTCCGCCATACTTCTTTATGTATTCACTTTATTTTCATTGCTTATATTGATCTTGGAATGTCTTAGAGACCAACAATGGTATCAGAGCCTTAATAAGCATGAAATTGAATTTAGGGTAAATTTTGGGTAAATTTGATTTGAGCATGATTTAACCGAATTGTTTGTTTGAGCATGCTTGTATATGGATAACTTCGAGTTATATGTGGTCAATTTAAAGAAAATTTAATTGGATTAATTTTTCCCCAATTTGGTGTGATGGCCGAATGTAACAATTGCCCTAATGTCATGGTAATTTTTGTTTTAAGACCATTGGATGTGTTTAAAGACTTGGGAAATAATTATTTATGATTCAATTGGATTGAAATCGGAATCGGACAAAAAACCCTCAAAATGCCGTGACCTAGAAAGCATGAAACAAGATGATTTTTTTTTGTTTCAATAATGTTGGACATGTGTTGGAAAAATTCAAGCATGATTAATTGATTAAATTGATATTTTGGAAATGTTAATTTAGATAATTAATTAATGTAATACACTTTAATTAATTAAATTATGAAATTTGGAATTTTAAAATTTAATTAGTTGGGCTTAAATGTTGTATTTGGGCCTAATGGGCTTGGTTGGGCTAAGTTAGTTTAGGTCAATTGGATTGGATCCAAATTGGGCCTAAATCATTCCATTAAGTCCAAATATGACAAATAGGCCTTTTATATTTAATTTGGCCTTATGGGCCTAAATTGGTTTCTTGGCAAATATGGTGATTCCTTAATTGGGTTTTGGTATTTGGGTTTGACCATATTGACCAAAGTCCATGCCTTAAGAAATTAATTGAAAGCCCATTGGACTTTAATTAAATAACATTGGATGTTAATTGGGCTTTAAGACCCATTTAGATTAGATTTGGAATAAGTCATAAAGGCACATTAAAAAGTGTAGTTATTTAATTTGGAATTAATATATAGAATTAGTATTGAATACGAATTAAATTAGATTTAATTGTAGTTCGATATAATTCAAGAATTCGTACTTTGAGTACTTATTCTTAAACGAGTTGGACTCGCGCAAAATCAAATCGTTGTTTGAACATTGGATGATCACTTTATTCAAGATTAATTAATTGGATTAGATTGATTTAATAACAAGCTTTGTGTGAATACATGGATGTGTTGAATGAATAATGTATATTGGATGGATATTAGAAGGGAAAGGGCATTTTGGAAATTGTTGTAAATTTAGAATTTATTAAATTGGACCTGCGTGTACAGCCTTATCTCTCTTGATTCTTGTAATTCTCTTCTCACCTAATTCCCCTCAATGTTAATGAGGTTTCTTTCATTGTATTATGTAAGTGGGTAGAAGTTAGAATAGTGCTAGCCGGGGAGAGGAAATAGAGTGATTTGTTCTAGGAACAATCTGTGAGATATCCATCAGTATATCATTATTAATTTATTTTCGCACCTTATTATGCTTTTAGAATGCATGCTTAAGGGTGTATGATGAGACCTAACAAAGATAATAAATATTAAGCGTTTTCCTTCCATTGAGTTATTCTTACTCAAGATCCAAAATTGGCACTGGTTTGTCGGCCAAAGTCAAGACCTTTGTCCATCCCGGATGTGTTTGAATCATGAAGGCTTTGTTGCATATCGTGTGTTTTTTCCAAGTTATGATTTGTTAGCCAAAGTTAAGATCACTTCTTGTCCATCGACATCGATTATGAAGCTTTCCAAAGTCAATGGGTTCCGCTTAACTGGAATCATTAAGCTTGTTATGCCAAAGCCAAGGCTTAGTTGATACAGAGGAAAAAGGTTAGGAAAATATATTTGATATATTGGCATATATATTGTATATATGTTTCGGACTTGGAGGTCCACCTACCGGATCTAGGAATTGGATGAGATCCAATTGATTTTAGAGATCTACCTAGTTAAATATCATACAACTTGTTGGCCAAAGTCAAGGTTGTGGTTATTTAACGGGATCCTAGCCCACTAGGAAACTAGGTTTCCCGAGTACTCAACAGAGGGTTAAAGGCTCACCGAGAAAATAGTGGGAGGCTAGTATTGAATTTGCAATTTCGTTCAAATACTTAGCTTTACGTGCTTTCAAATTATTTCGTCAATTATTTTATTAGTTGGACTAATATATATTATTTTTCTTGTAACAGTTAGACTGTACCCATACATCGTTAATCGAATAGTTGGACTATTGCGGTTAAGATGACAAGAAAGTTAAGCATTAGAGATATTGTCATGGGCGACAATGTCTTTAATGGCACAAACTTTCAGGACTGGGATATGAATCTCAGAATTGTTCTGGGATCCGAGAAGTTACTAACACTATAGAGCGACCTCTTGGGCCTAAGCCCCGACCTGATCAGTTGCTTGAGCTAGAGCTTTGGAAGACTCATAGCGATGACAATGCGACTGCTCAATCGGTAATGCTTGCCGCTATGACTCCGCAATTCCGTCGTCAAAACAATGGGTTGGATCCCTATGAGATGATGGCGAAGTTGCATGATCTTCACTGATCTAACCTTAGATCACAAAGATATGAGTTGCAGAAGAAGCTCTTCCGCACTCGAATGTCAGAGGGTACGTCTATTGAGCACCATATGTCATAGATGATTACTGACATTGAGCAGCTCGGACATATGGGCATAGTCTTCGAGGCTGAGACTTCAGTAGATTTGATCCTACAGTCTCTCCCCGACACTTGGAGTGGGTTCATCATGAACAACAACATGTTGAACCAAGACCAAACTCTTGGAGAGTTGATGTCCACTATGCGTGAGGCAGAAAATGAGCTCCTTAAGGGCAAGAAGCGCGAGCCGCACTACGCTTCAACATCTCATACTCCGAGGGCTTGGCCCAAGGCGACTGGAGGTGTCAAGAAGAAGAAGCATAAGAAGAAGGGCAAGGCCAAATCGTCAAAAGGTTCTGGGAAACCTAAGGAAAAATCCCAAGATGTATGTCTCCAGTGCGGGAAGCGGGGTCACTGGAAGCGTGACTGCCGCTAGTACAAGGCACACATGAAGGAAATCAAAGCGGGCAAGGCACCGGCCTCAGATATGTTTGTTATAGAAATAAACATGTCTACTACTAGTTTTAAAAATTGGATTTTTGATTCTGGTTGTGGAACTCATATATGTACTGATGTACATGATCTGCAGATTAGCAGGAGACTGGCCTCAGGAGAGATTGACCTCCGCGTTGGAAATGGGACACGAGTCGCCGTTTTGGCCGTTGGCACTTTTGTTTTAGAACTGCCCTCGGGGCATGTACTTAAACTTACAGACTGTTTTTATGTACCTAGTTTGACTAGGAATATTATTTATGTATCTATGTTAGCCCAATGTGGGTATACTTTTGTATTTAGAAACACTGGGTGTTTTATGTATAAAAATGATATGGAAATTTGCACTGCTGATGTAAATAATGGCCTATATATTTTGAATATGAATCAATCTCAAACATATTCTGTAACTAACAAAAGGCTTAAGTAAGTAGCAAAGATGAAACTTATATGTGGCATTGTCGTCTGGGACACATAAACAAGACACGTATATCCACACTTCGAGTAGGTAGGTACTTGAATGTATTTGATCCAAATTTATATGACGTCTGCGAATCTTGTTTATTAGGCAATATAGCCTAAATACAAAGGTACACGTGCCACTGAACTGTTAGCCCTTGTTCACAGTGACTTTTTTGGGCCCATGTCTAGCCAGGCTAGAGGTGGATATGAATACGTCGTAACCTTTACGGATGATGCATCGCGTTATGATTATGTGTATCTTATGAGACACAAGTCGGAAACTTTTGAGAAATTAAAAGAGTTTCGACACGAAGTAGAAAAACAGACCTGCAAAAGTATTAAGAAATTACGGTCGGACCGTGGTGGCGAATACTTGAGTAATGAGTTTCTTGATTACTTGAAAGAATATGGTATTCTTTCACAGTGGACTCCTCCTGGAACACCGCAATTAAACGGTGTGTCCGAACGGAGAAACCAAACTTTGTTAGACATAGTAAGGTCTATGATGAGTCGCATAGAGCTACCTATTTCCTTCTGGGGATATGCATTGAACAGTGCAATACTTATTTTGAATAAGGTTTCGTCAAAGTCTGTTCAACAGACTCCGCATGAAATATGGACAGGAAAGAAACTAGGTTTCTCATTCCTGAAGATTTGGGGTTGCTGGGCATACGTCAAACGTTTGGAAGGTACCAAACTTGTACCCAAATCGGATAAATGCCTATTTGTAGGATATCCTAGGGAAACCAAAGGATATTACTTCTATCACCCACAAGAGAACAAAGTATTTGTTGCTCTACATGCGGTTTTCCTTGAGAAGGAATTCCTAAATGCAGTGATAAGTGGGAGGAAAGTAGAACTCGATGAAAATCGGAGTGATACCGTTCCTTGCACAGAATCCTTAACAGAACATGAACAGTCCATCAGTGATGAGACTGTACCAAAATCTTCTAATACACAAAGACCGCGTAGGTCGGAGAGAGTCAGAAAACAACCTGAGAGGTATGGGTTTCTGATCTCACCTCATGTGGATATTAATCTTATTGAGGAAGACGAGTCGGCCACATATGAGGAAACGATAAAAGGTATCAATTCTGGTTTATGGCAAGATGCCATGAATTTCGAAATGGATTCCATGTACACCAACCAAGTTTGGACACTGGTTGATGCACCAGAAGGCGTAAAGCCTATTGGTTGCAAATGGGTCTTCAAGAAGAAGACCGACATGGATGGCAACATACAAACGTACAAAGCTAGGCTTGTAGCGAAAGGGTATCGTCAACGACATGGTGTCGATTACGATGAAAGATTTTCACCAGTTGCCACGATTAAATCCATTCAGATAATGCTTGCTATAGCTGCACATTTCAACTACGAGATATGGCAGATGGACGTTAAAACGCTTTCCTTAACGAAAACCTTTTGGAGGATGTTTATATGCAACAGCCTGACGGTTTTGTCGAGCCAAGACTTGCAAATAAGGTTTGTAAGTTAAATCGATCCATTTATGGATTGAAGCAAGCATCGCGTTCTTGGAACCAACATTTTGATGAGATCATAAAAGAATATGATTTCGTTCAAAACGAGGATGATCCTTGTGTATATAAGAAGATTAGTGGGAGCACACTGACATTCATTGTCCTTTACGTTGATGATGTATTACTTATTGGCAATGACATTCTCATGTTAACATCGGTGAAAGCTTGGCTTTCATTAAAATTCTCCATGAAGGATCTGGGAGAAGTAGCCTTTATTCTAGGAATAAAGATCTACCAGGATAGATCTAGAAAGCTGCTTGGACTCTCCCAGAGCACGTACATTGACAAATTGTTGAAGAGATTCAACATGGATCAGTCCAAAAGGGGACTATTGCCAGTGTCACATGTCGTCACTCTATCTAAGGACATGTGTCCTAAAACTCAAGATGAGAGAGACAACATGAATCAGATACCGTTCACCTCGGCAGTCAGATCGATTATGTATGCTATGATATGTACGCGACCTGATGTCTCGTATGTTTTGAGCATGTGTAGTCGCTATCAGGCCCATCTAAATGATGGTCACTGGATGGCGGTTAAGAATTTCCTTAAGTATCTTAGACAAACTAATGATGCTTTCTTAATCTATGGAGATGGAGAACTTGAGGTAACTGGTTTTATCAATGCAAGTTTCGAAACCGATAAAGACGACTGTAAGTCGCAATCTGGGTACATGTTTTGTTTGAATAACGGAGCAGTAAACTGGAAATCTTCCAAGCAAGAGATTGTTGCCGATTCAACAATAGAAGCAGAGTATATTGCTGCAGCTGAAGCAGCAAAAGAGGCAGTTTGGATCCGTAAATTCCTAATTGGATTAGGAGTAGTTCCGTTAGCAGCTGATCCCGTTCCATTGTATTGTGACAGTAACGGGGCTATAGCGCAGGCTAAGGAACCGCGGTCTCATCAACGATCCAAGCATGTTCTTTGACGTTTCCATATGATTCGTGAGATCATACATCGTGGTGATGTGAAGATCGAGAAGGTCGCATCAGAGGACAACATTGCAGATCCATTGACGAAAACTATTCCTCAGCAAAAGTTTGAGCGACATGTACATAGTTCAGGTATTAGATGCTTGAGTGATTGGCTATAGGCCAAGTGGGAGATTGTTAGAAAATTATGACCCATATCGTCACTATTTGTAAAAGACATTGTGGTTTTTGTACAAATTAATTATG
The DNA here is from genome assembly GCA_019454045.1 of Zanthoxylum bungeanum. Taxonomy (NCBI): domain Eukaryota; kingdom Viridiplantae; phylum Streptophyta; class Magnoliopsida; order Sapindales; family Rutaceae; genus Zanthoxylum; species Zanthoxylum bungeanum. Next base: position 177,231 of record SKCR01031105.1, read on the forward strand.
TAGCAATGGAAATTGCATTTTATCATTTTGTAATTTGATTACTTAAATATATAAATGATAAAAGTCCTTATGATTAGTTCCAGATTATAAGATATGAGATAGTATCAATCTATAATGGTTTAATCATTAAATATCCCTAGTAGTAGTATTATCGAGATTGGACATCGATAATGCGGAATAGACTAGTATTGCACTTGTGCGTGGTATGGAAGTGTAACATCATAGTTATCATATATTTAAGTATTGGATACTTATGCAAGTGTGATAGGAGGTTGTGTTTACCGATGGTTCGGAAACAGCTTCGCTCTGGATAGACCCCGCAGAATCCCATTGGTAGTATGACTATGTGTCTATGGGAATCCGCATCAGGGTAGGTGTATTTGGTCTTAACCTGAGACTTGCATCGCTAGTACTTGCGACAATCAATACGCTTTGGTTTTGGTCGTCCAGGACTTTAACAGGTTCTGTGTACTCCTCTTCTGGGTTTATTGAGAATTGTAGTGTATTAGGTATGATGTCAAGATGGAAGTATCACTTCAGTCATATGGAGATGATGATCACGCAGGGATACAGAACTGGTACTCTAAATGGTTGAAACCATCGGGATAATATGACATGGTCATGATTATCCGATTAAAGAGACTAGTTGCTTGTAATCCGATATATGTTTCGTACGGGGCAAACATTATTCCAGCCCCAGGCCTTGCATGTGACATCTGATACTAGATCGCAATACGCAATATTACGTATACTACATCTGATACAGATTATATATTCCATTAAGAATATTTCTGGAGAATTGGGTAGGCACGGTGCTTTGCTAGAAGCCAACCATGTCTCGTAAATCGGTAAAAATGTAGTACGAGGTACGTACGTGTTCGGATAGTCCGACAACCAGATTTACTGCCAACATATCCATGGATCTATTGGGTCGCTTCCCAAAGATTCACCGATGATGTATGATTCGAGCATAATTAATCTGGGATTAATTACGGAGAGATTTTATCTAGGATAAAATACTATTTGAAGAGAGAGAACTATTAATTTGGAATTAATCGAGAAAATAATATATTCGATATATTAAACGAAATTAGATTTCGACGTGAAATTAAAATTGGATTTTAATTCGGGCAAATGAATTAATTTAGAATTAATTCGCGAGCGACGTGAATAGTAATTTTACTAGGCATAATTATTTAATTAAATTTGATTTAATTACGTCACAACAGAAAGTTCGTTAATTCGGAATTAGCGAACCCGAGCCTGGGAGTGTTTGCGGGCCCACTCGGATTTTGAATCAAGTGGGCCCGCATGTCACATCAGTTGTCACATCACTTGTCACTTTAGTTACTTTTGGTGATGGGTTTTGGTGAGAATGATGATGACTTGCCTTACACTCAAGTTGATGGAATGATTGACTATTGCCTAAACTTGGTTTTGGTATATGTTCAATTTTGATTTTTGAATATCAATAAACCAAGTCAACACAATTCATTCCATCTCTCTCCCTCTCGGTTTTGAGAAGCAAAAACACTCTCCCTCCTTTTTCCTTGAATTGCCGAGAGTTGCAAGGAAGATTAAGAAGATTTGTTGCAAATTTTCTAAGTTGCTAGCACATCAAGGAATCATCCAATGTGATAGGGAAACCATCCCAATAGCTTGGAATCAAAGCATATAGCTTGGAGCTTGGATTTTCTTCCCAAAGTGAAGCTTGGCCGAATACTTGGAAGAAAACTTTTCAATTTGACGCATCCTAATCCGTTCATTGTAAGTATGATTCTGCCATACTTCTTTATGTATTCACTTTATTTTCATTGCTTATATTGATCTTGGAATGTCTTAGAGACCAACAAACTTGAGGTGACTGGGTTCACCGATACAAATTTCCAAACCGACAAAGACGACTGTAAGTCACAATCAGGGTACATATTTTATTTAAACAACGGAGCAGTAAGCTGGAAATCTTCCAAGCAAGAGACTATTGCTGATTCAACAACATAAGCGGAATATATTACTGCAGCTGAAGCAGCAAAAGAAGCAGTTTGGATCCGTAAATTCCTAATTGGATTAGGAGCAGTTTTGTTAGCAGCTGAGCCCATATCTTTGTATTGTGACAATAATGGGGCTATCGCACAGGCTACAGAACCACGGTCTCATCAACGATCCAAACATGTACTTTGACATTTTTATCTGATTCCTGAGATCATACATCGTGGCGATGTGAAGATCGAGAAGATCACATCAGATGATAACATTGCAGATCCGCTGATGAAGGCTATATCTCAGCACAAGTTTGAGCGACATGTATGTAGTTCAGGTGTTAGATACTTGAGTGATTGGCTATAGGCCAGATTGTTGGATAATTATGACCCATAGCATCACTATTTGTAAAGAACATTGTGTTTTTGTATAAATTATCTATGTGACAAAAGGAAATTGCTATTTTATCATTTTTATAATTAGATTACTTGGATTTATATTAATGATAAAAGTCCATATGGTTAAATCGAATTAATAAGATATGAGACATTATTAATCCACGAACGGTTTAATCATTAAATATCCATAGTCGAAGTATTATCGAGACTGGACATTGATAATGGGGAATAGACTAGTATTATACTTGTGCGTGTTATGGAAGCTTAACGACATAGTTCTCATATATTTAGGTATTGGATACTTATGCAAGTGTAATAAGAGGTTTTGGTAGCTGTTAGACCGGGAATCGTTCGCTCTGGATAGACCCACTTGAAATCTAATTGGTAGTATGACTATATGTCTATGGGAATCCGAATCAGGGTAGGTGTATGTGATCTTTAACCTGAGACTTACGTCACTATTACTTGCGACAATCAGTTTACTTTAGTATTGGTCGTCTCGAGCTTTAACAGGTTATGTGTACGCCTGTATTGGGTTTACTGAAAATCATAGTGTATTGGATGTGATGTCAAGATGGGAGTATCACTTCAGTCATATGGAGATGATGGTCACACATGATACAAAACTAATACTCTTAAAACTGCAGCTATCGGGATAGTATGACTAGGTCATGACTTCCCGATTGGATCGTATTACATATTACATAATATTAGTATTACTACGCCTGATACAGATGATATTCTTCGTTGAATATTTCTGGAGAATTGGGTAGGCACGATGCTTTGCTAGAAGCCAACCATGTTTTGTAAATCGGTGAGAACATGGTATGGGGTACACATGTGTTCGAATAGTCCGATAACTGTATTTACTGCCAACATATCCAGGAATCTCTTGGGTCACTTCCCAAAGATTCACCAATGACATTTGACTCAGATAAAATTAATCTGGGATTAATTATGAGAGAGAAAAATTAATCTGAGATTAATTGCCACAAGAATTAATCTGAGATTAATTTCGTATAAAAGAGAGAACGCGATTAATTTAGAATTAATCGATAAAATAAATTTAATAGTTAAATTGGATTGTTCTATTTAATTTATGTATTTGTGGGTAACATAATATATCAGATATATTAATTGAAATCAGATTTCAATACGAAATTAAAATTAGATTTTAATTCGGGCGAACGAATTAATTTAGAATTAATTCGAAAGCGACTATCGTAATAATTTTGCGAGACATAATTATTTAATTAAATTGGATTTAATTATGGCGCGACGATAAATTTGTTTAATTGGAATTAAACGAACCCGATAAAATTGTCCGTGACTTTGCGTGGGTCTTTTTGTGTTTTGGGAACACAATATATCTTTGACTTTGGTGGGACCAAGTCAAGTTGTGTGTTGGAGAAGCCAACTCAAATTTTGAATTTAAAATGTGGTGGGGCCACATGACTTACAACAAATATCAATTATTGATGGAAGTAGTTGGCTTTAATAAAATGCATTCTTTAATCACACAACTACCAAGGTTTTAAAAACAACACACCAACTCTCTCTTCTTCCTTCACTGGCCGAATCCTTCTCTTCTTTCTTGTGAAATTTTGCTTCAAAATTTCTACAAAGCTAGAACTTGGAGGAGTCAAATAAGGTGATAGGGAACCTCACCCAAGGAAAAAACAACATACCAACAAGTTTGGAGCTTCATCCAAAGAGCAAATTTCGCAATTTCTCCAAATTATAATGTAAGTGATTCCGCCACTTTTCTTGTAATTTTCACACATATAATCATGTTTAGGATCTTGTGGCATGTCTTAGAGACTAACACTAAATTCATAAACTAAAATATTTACTAAATTAAATTCTAAACCCTAATTTTAGGGGATTTACATAAAAATACATAATGAGCAAATAATTACTACTATAATAGTAATACATTAGAAAAAATACATACCTTAATTAGCTTAGTGTTTGATTGTGGTTGAAAATGATGAAAATGTGTATTTTTACATGGGTGTTGAAGAAAAATAAATAAGAACAATGAATAAATAGAAGAAAGGTCATAGGTTGTTATTTTTTAGTAGACTTTTAGCTTCGCCAGTATCATTACCGATGCTAAATGTCATAATTTCAAAGTCGCTAACTACATTTTATGCTAAAGGTTGTATCTTTAGCATCGAATATAGGTAGCGACATTGAAAATTATGACATTTAGCTTCACTACTTATATTCGATGTTAATAGTTGCATAGTTAGTGTCGAATATAGTTAGCAACGTTGAAAATTATGACATTTAGCACCGCTACTTACATTCGACGCTAAAGGTTGCATCTTTCACAACGAAACTTTTGTAACAATGTTAAATATTGTACTTTTAGCGTCGTTGAGACTTACGACGTAATATGTTGTTACTTTTAGCGTCGCTATATTTTAACGACGCTAAATATATATTTTGCAATTATTTATCTTACGACTATAAAAATTTGGACGCTAAAGATCTTATTTCTTGTAGTGATTGAGCTAAAATATTGGATATGCCATATAGAATAAATAGTTAAATATATAAGCTTGAGGCTTTTTCTAAAAAGATAGCTTAAATTTTATAGTTTTTTGCATTTTTGTCCCTTATTGAACTAAAATCTTGGTTTCGCTATATAGGATAAATAATTAAATATATAAGCTTAAGGCGTATCCCCAAAGGATAGCTTATATAGTTAGCTTAACTCTTGCAGTAAAAATAAGAGATCACATATTCAAATCATATGGGATATGTTTTACTAAGGGGTTGAGTGAGATGTGAGTGCATTATATAAGGAAGAGATTTAGACATTCCTTTTTAAGAAATTAAGAAAATAAAAAATATATAATCTTGAGGCAACTATTAACTCTAGATTTAAGTAAAGATGGCAATGAGGAGATGAGAGGAGGGGATCAATATATTCGTAACCATCATTGACAATCTTCAAATATTTACGTCCCCTCATAAATTTTTCAAGGGATGGGATGAGGATTGACATCCCTGTACACGTCCCTGCAATCTTCAAATGTCTCTACATGTCATAATTTTTCAGAGGAGAGGATGAGGATCATGAACCCCGAATAACAACTAATTTTATCTTCGAATAGATTTAGTTCATTTTAAAAAAAATATATCTGTTAAACTATTACATTATCAAAAAATAAGGCATATATATTCAAAATTTTCATAATATCTATTTTAGGAATTGCAATGTGTATAAATGATTTAAATTCGTGTTTTCTTAACCTTTTTGTCTGGTCTATTACTTAGTAAAATGAGGCATACCTCATAAGAAAATGAATTTATATATTAAATTATCTGAATATCTCGTCTCCTTAGTGATAAGGTGGGTAAATGGTCTGCACTTTTAAAAGCCCTCCTCTAATTCAAGTGTTGTTTATTGATATTTTCAAAATTTTAGAAAATCAAGTTTTTTAAATTTTAAATTGATACTTGTTAGCGACATATTTACAAGATGGATTTTGATTATGCAATGAGGAAGACTTCGACGCGCATTAGCAGATATTACAAAAAGATATCGAGACACATTGGTGATGAAGAGCAATGGATGTGAAGACTAGTGCCTATTGAAGAAAATAATTAGTGTGGTCTTAGCTTAGAGCTCTCTTTGTAAGTGAGTTGATAATTTAAGTCTATAAGTTCATAGGTCATATGCAAATTCATTTAGATGCATTAGGGTCATGTGCAAGATGCTTTCAACTTTCGAATCTTATATTTTCTACATTGGAAGCGCATACCAGTCTCCCACACTGACATACCGATGTCTCTGCTATACCTTGGGCAGATTTACATGCTCTCTAAAATTGGGCTACTTCATACCGGACTCCCAAAACGGTTAGTTGGAATTTGCACAGTCACTGGATTCGAGACGGTTCATATCGGTCCTCATACCGATGAGCTAACCGACATATCGGCCTCCATACCAGTCAATAATCCGATATTACGCTTTAATCTTCAACGGTAATATAGTCGTTATGTTTTGGCAGAGCGATATACCATTCTCAGACAGAGGGCAATGGTTGTCTTTCATATTTTATATAAGTAGAGTCTCAATTTCATTTTTTCCAATTTCTCCAACCTTCACATAATTTCTTATAAGGCAAAAACAGAGAGTTTTACAAAACCTTCATCATCATATACACTCTCATACTCAATCTCACTACATGCACTTTCATAACATTTAGAGAGCTTCGAACACTTAGATTAGCAACTCACATCTTGAATCTTCTTATCTTTTGTGAGGGCCCAAGTGAATTGTAAAATCATTATATTCAAACACTTTTGGTAGTGAAATCCCTTTGTGATTGAGCATACTTAAAAGGGTGATTTGTAAAAGGTTGTGAATGAGCCTATGAACAAAACTCATTGTAAATGTTTAAAAGTGAACCTAGGGATAAAACTCTTGTGTAAATGTATGAAGTGAACCTATGAGACAAAACTCTTGGTTGCGAGTGAGCCACGAAAAACTCGGTGTAAACAAGTGAATTGTAAAATCATTATATTCAAACACTTGTGATAGTGAAATCTCTTTGTGATTGAGCATACTCAAAAGGGTGATTTGTAAAAGGTTGTGAATGAGCCTAGGAACAAAACTCATTGTAAAGTTTTAAGAGTGAACCTAGGGATAAAACTCTTGTGTAAAGGTATGAAGTGAACCTATGGGACAAAACTTTTGGTTGCGAGTGAGCCACGAAAAACTCGGTGTAAGTTATGGACTCAACTTAGTGGAAATCTTCAAACGTGGCTTGGAGAGTGGACGTAGGTAAAGAGTTGGTTGAACCACTATAAACCACCGGTGTCATTTTCTCTATCTCTTAACTTTTAATTATCGCAAGTTTATTTTCGTATTTACATATTAATTAGAAACTTGCATTTATGTAATATATTGTGATTAAGAAAATTGACCTATGATTAATTGGTAAAACTACTAACTTAGTAGCGTAAAATCGGTAAGGATTTTTATTTCCACAAAATTAGGCTATTACCCAATTCCACTCCCTCTTCGGTATAGAGAATTGCTTGTTGTGTGTGGTTTTAGGTAATTTCGATACTCTTATTGTGTTTTACTAAATTCAAACTTAAATAAACAAACTTAAAATTATGGTGAACATTTCAAAGACGGACTTATTTACCCACCCTACTTTGAGATTTATGTGATCCCTAAATTTAGTTCCATTGACTTGTATCGACAGTGGAAGTTCATGCATATGAATAGCGGAAGGACAAAATAAGTGAATAATGTTAGTTAGGCGCATTAAAATTTTTAGCAGGGGGGTAGTTGTTCACTTGCTCTCTCTCTCTCTCTCTCTCTCGATCCACCCTTTAAATTTCATTAACTAACTTATCGTGTCCTCCATTGCATATACACAGTCCTTCAACTACCAAGGGAGGTAGTTGTTCACTTGTTATCCATTGATAAATGGTACTACTAAATAGCTTCTGCTTTAAATTTCTCTGGGGCCGCAGCTGCTCCTGCTTCAACCACTAAGGTCAAAACCCTAGCTAGCATTTACTTTCGATATGGTTAGCCATTAGGGTTTTCTTAAAGGCACTGCCAAAAATTAGGGTTTCTCTCTGGGTAACATGGGTAGTATTTTTTGAAGAATTTGAGACAATCATGATTGTTATTTGCTCTGTTTAATTTCGGGTCAGATGATTTAGTAAAAGATTTGGAACATTTCCAAAAAATTAAACCCTTTCGTCCTTAAAGGCACAGCCAAAAGTAGGGTCTTCGCGGTGCGGTTCGGGGCGGTTTTTTCATTTTTTACTTCAAACCGCGCGGGTTGGCGGTTTGAGAAATTAGAAAATGAAACCGCAAATTTGATAAGGAAAACCGCGGCGGTTCGGGTTGGCGGTTTAGCGGTTTGGGCGGTTCGCGTCGGTGGTTTGGATTATAATTTTTAAAGAAATTTTGTGCGTTTTCACATTATAATTGAAGAAAAAATTACATAATTTTCATTTATTCATTACATATTATTATATAATCATTAAATATCTTAATTTTCATAGTTAAAGAAGAAGAAAATATAAAATAATATTTAATTTGAACGCAGGTCGGCGGTTTAGGCTGTTCGGGTCGCGGTTCGAGTCAAAATTTACGGTTTGGGCGGTTCGCGGTTTGACATTGGTCAAAACCGCACACCGACCAGAAATTTGCGGTTCGATTCGGTGCGGTTCAAAATCATTTTTAATATTTTTTCAAACCGCGCGGTTCGATTCGGTTTGGTGCGGTTCGCGGTTTGACCCGAAATTGTGTTCACCCTTACCCAAAAGTTAGATTTTCTCTTTGGGTAATTAACACTGTAGTCCTTGTTTTTTTTTTTTTAAAATTAAAAGAACCCCGGTAATTTGCAGTTCGTGTGAACTTTTTTTTTTTTTTTGAAAGAAAGAATTTAAGTTCGTGGGAACTTAAATTCTCCTAATTTCTTTTTTTAACACTTTGGTACGTTGACCTAGTTTGACCATTATTTATAAATACATGTTAGAAAAATGGTTTTGCCGTCAACCTAAACTGATCTATTATTTCGCTTTTTGTTTTTTTTTTCTCCTAAAACCTGAATAACAATCTAAACTCATGAAATCTGATCAAAATGACCAATCAAACAACAAAAACAAGTTTAGGTTTTTCATGAATTTTTAAATTGGATTGGATTGACCGGATGAATCGGTTGAACAAAAATTTGAACATGAGTCGGTCTATTTGAACAATAAAAATTGAGGTGTTATAAAATAAAATTAGATTTTTTTAATAAAAATCTTAATTTTTTAAAAATTTAAGAGGCTAAATAATAATAAATAACAAATTTTGAAAGTTAAATTAGTAATGTTAAAATTGAAGGTTAAAATAAAACTCTAAAAATATATTTAAAAATTAAATTCTACAAGGTATGACCCCTTTCGGTTTGGTCCTAGGGCTCTCCGCCCTCATTTTCTTTTGAATATGTATTAAATTTCAATGCTATATACTTAGATGTGTTTTTTTACCACAGATTTATGTTCAATATAATATTATTGACTTTTAGTGTCGAAAAATTTTGTCGTTAATATTTCGTCGCTAAAAATCTTATGTGTCGAAGTAAAATTTCGACGTCAAAGCTTGGTCGATGAAGATATTTAACATCAAAAATAGATTTCGACGTTAAAAATATATCTTCAACGACGAAATATTTTATCGCTAAAAATATTGAATCTCGAATGTCTTCTTCTTCTCTTTCTTTTTTATTAATTGATTGATTGAAATTTGAAGAAGGATTATGTTATTGGGGATAACATTTCATGGTTTCATGGTCGATGGTTTCTTTTTTCTTTTATTAGTACATGGAATATTACTTTATTGTGAGAAAATATATCCATAACTTTCATCATGTTGAAGAAAAATACAAAACCAAACAAGTATTCAAATTGGATGTCCTTTGGTCTTTAAAGATTCAAGGTAAATTCAGTGATTTTCAAGTATTTTTATTTAATTTGATACTTGAGTTTGAATCCTGGAGAGATAGGAGTTAAAAATTAATTTAACTTTTGTACACCCACCTACATTTTTAAATGAAAAAAAAAAAAAAAGACTCAAGGACCTAGTAGACACGAATTACAAATTATAACAGGACATGTCGCATTTGAAGTAAACAAAAGGGACTTCAACGTTAATTACACCTTCATCTTATAAACTTTGAGCCTATATATATCTTAGGTGGTTTAGCGAGTGGTTTTCGTTTATAGTTTGCTTTTTCACTGTGTCAATCATTAACAATGGCCAGTGAGATGCAACAAAACTCATCACAAAATGATGAACCAAAGAAGAACAATCTCCCCAACTTCTTCCTATCAATCAAGCTCAAATATGTGAAGCTTGGTTACCACTATCTCATATCCAACGCACTCTATCTCTTGCTCATTCCACTCCTTTGTGTTCTCTTAACACATCTTTCAACTATAACATATGATGATTTCATTCAGCTTTGGAATGATCTCAGGTTCGATTTCGTAACCCTGTTACTCTGCTTGGTGTCAATCATGTTCACGTCGACCATTTACATAATGAGTCGACCAAGAAAAGTTTTCTTGGTAAACTTTTCTTGCTACAAGCCAGATGATCCATCGCAAATGTGTAGTGCGGAACGTGTGTTTCGGATAGCCGAGAAAAATGGACTGTTTACGAAGGAGACTTTAGCGTTTCAGAAAAAAATCCTGGAGAGATCAGGAATTGGGAACATGGCGTATGGACCAAAATCTTTGTTTGATAATCCTACAGAAGACAAGAACATGGCGGAGGCAATGAAGGAGACTGAGGGTGTAATAGTGGGAGCAATTGATGAGCTATTGGCTAAAACAGGAGTGAAGCCTAGGGATATTGGGATACTTGTGGTGAATAGTAGCTTGTTTAATCCAACACCATCTTTGTCAGCCATGGTTGTGAATAGATACAAGCTTAGGGGGAACATTTTGAGCTATAATCTTGGTGGCATGGGTTGCAGTGCTGGTCTTATTGCTATTGATCTAGCCAAAAGGCTTTTACAGGTTCATCATTACTAGCTATATTATATTTCTTCATTTTAATTAATGACATTATTAGATTAGGTGGTCCTTGTTTTGTAATGAACTATGACATGTTTGAAAATTTTCCAACATGACTAAATATAGTATTAGACTTCATAAATTACAATCTTGGTCATGGCTATTTACATTGAAACCAAAATTCTCTCTCCTATATGTAGGTAGTGTTATATATATTTTCCTAAGTGTGGGTATAGTTCTTGTCTTGTCTATAATGGACATAGATTTTCAATTTATGTTTAGTAGATCTATAGACTGAACTATAAATGTATGAATTTAGATTCTCTCTAGGTAGTAGATTGTAACATTTGTTTTCAAAAAAAAAAAAAACACAAAAAATAGGGAGCTCGTTTTATCCTTCTGGGCATGTCTAATAGGTTTATGTATATGATAGTGAATTATAATATTTTGTATGTAAATATTTTTTTTTATTATTTAAACATAATATACTGGTTTAAATACTTTCTGCATTCATGTGAGGGGTTTGAACCCTAGTACTATGATCAAGAGATTTTTATCATGAATCTGTTATTATATATATATATACTTTCTGCATTCTTATTACTATGTTGGTTGAAATAAAACTCATATATTTTTAATTAAAAGAAAAGGAGATTGACTTTTACGGAATCAAGGTCTAAATTTTTATTTTTTTAAGTATTAATTAAAAATCTTTATAGAATCCAAATATATTCGATCTTATATATGTTCAAACAAGGTAATTGATAAGAATGAAGATTATGCGCCCATTTTGACGTGGGAAATTATAATTTTGCCCTCTATTTGTATTTATTTAATTTTCTAATATGTTTTTATTTATAATTTTACAACTTATACTTTAAGTTATACTCTATTTAACCAAATACCCTAAAGAGCTTATACGCTAACTTGTACTCTAACGTTTATATCATAATTTATAAACTAATTTATATTCTCAACCTAATAGTCCCTACCAAATACACCATATCGCTCTCCCATTTATCTTGATTAATAATTATTAAGGGAAAATTTTTATACTGTCGAGAATTTATCTTGGGCTATGTATATAGGCTTGAGGCGATTCTCAATATTTGAACTAGCTTTTTGACCATGAGTTACGCTTGTATGTTTCTAAATTGTTGGTTGAGAACGGACCTTGAACTATGATAATCTTGAGTATGACTTCGATCTTCGCTTGAATAGTAGTTAGGAAAATGATATTTGTACAGAAAGAAGATAAAATCAATCACAAAGTACTGATGTTTTGTGATTAAATTTTGTCATATTTTGTACAAATATCAGTACTCTAGTAATTAATATTATTGATTAATTTAAAATATCTCCATTAGATAACGTGCAATTATGGTCGGATCAAGACTAGGGTTAGAGTTAGACAATTCGTAGAGGAGAAAAACTTGTCCCATATAAAAAATATTAAAAAAATCAAAAAATTGGTAGGACCCACCTAGTTTTAATTTTTTTGATATATTTTATCAAAAAAGCAGATGAGTCATATCTATTTCTTTATTTTTTAAATATTTTTTGTGTGGGATCAAGTCTCACACAAGTTTTTCTCTCGGTAGAAATTCAAGATTTTTTAAATAAAAAACTAGGAATCGATTTTTCATCCTAGAATTTGATTTCTTATTTAGAATAAAAAAAATCATCTCGAATTCTGAATAAAATTTTTAATTTTAATAAAAAAAATCATTACGAATCTAATACTGAACAATACAAAGATCATCCAAAAAATTTGTACATCCCTATTGAAGACTCTCACATTGAAGTACTGTAGTGTGTTAGTTAATTTTCCTTTTACTGAACACTCTCAAATCATTATGACCTCTTAAATACCCAGTTGGTATGAAGTTAATGCCACACAGAAAATGTTTGGATACTGTAACGTAAAGTCTCTTTCCTATTTTTAAATTTATAAGGACAGCTAGATGTTGCTTAGAGGAAGATACATTTCATTAATTACTTCAAATATTTTTCTTTTCTTTTATAAATTAATGTCATTGACATCCATGTATAGTTTTAGAAATAAATATGTAGTTTTAGAAATAAATATGTATTGTTATAACGACACTTTAATATATGTAGTTTTAGAAATAAAAATTTTAGATCCTACTGTTTTAGAAAATACAATCTTTAATCTCTAATGTTAAATATTTAAAATTATTTCATTTTTCATGTAATTTTGAAATAAATTTTATTATTTTTAGACAATTTTTAAGATATTTAAATCATTTAATATTAATCGGTTGAAAAAATGATTCAAAATTAACAAAAATATTTGACCGTACTCTATAAGATTTAAAATTTATATTTTCAAAATTATAAAAACTAAAATATCATTATGATAATCTACCCTAATTTTCCTAGGAATTAATATACATGTGCTTGTGTATTAATTTTATGTGACAGGTGCAACCCAACTCTTATGCTCTAGTGGTAAGCACAGAGAACATCACCATGAACTGGTATGCTGGCAATGACAGATCAATGCTTCTCACAAACTGCTTATTCCGATTGGGAGGAGCCGCAATCCTTCTCTCCAACCGATCCTCCGATCGCCGCCGATCAAAATACGAGCTGGTTCACACCCTCCGGACACACAAGGGTGCCGATGACAAAAGCTACAACTGTGTCTCACAACAAGAAGATGAGTCCAAAAAAATTGGAGTCAAAATCAATAAAGACTTAATGGCTGTTGCTGGAGAAGCTCTTAAGACTAATATCACAACACTTGGACCATTAGTTCTTCCAATGTCAGAGCAACTCTTGTTCTCAGCAACTTTGGTTGCAAGAAAGATATTTAAGATGAAAATTAAGCCCTACATTCCTGATTTTAAGTTGGCTTTTGATCATTTTTGTATCCATGCTGGAGGGAGAGCAGTGTTGGATGAAGTAGAGAAGCATTTCAAGCTAAGTGAATGGCAAATGGAGCCTTCAAGAATGACTCTTTACAGATTTGGGAACACTTCAAGCAGTTGTTTGTGGTATGAATTGGCTTATTTTGAGGCCAAGGGAAGAATTAGGAAAGGTGATAGGACATGGCAGATTGCTTTTGGTTCAGGGTTCAAGTGTAATAGTGCTGTGTGGCGTGCATTGAGGACTATCAATCCTGCTCGTGAGAAGAATCCTTGGATGGATGAAATTGATAACTTTCCTGTTGAAGTCCCCAAAGTTATGTCGTTTTGATTATTTCTAATTAATCCTTGGGGGCAGTTATATGTGTCAAGTTTAATTAATGTTTATGTGTTGTTTGTAATAAGCTTACACTCAGAGAGATAAGTGTGTGTGTGTGTTATTTCTCTTTCTGTGAAAGAGAGCATGTGGTTTAATTTCGAAGTAGTAATATTGTGGATTTCAAACATTTATTACATAATTCTAGTAATATGTAATTGTTGTTATTTTATTTTTGCTATATCATAATTGTTGGGTGCAAGACTAGAGTGTTTAGGTATTGGTTAGATGGATTTATCCAATTTATAAGCTTATGTGATCCCTTTATTAATTAACTAACGTATAATACGACTCAATATATAATTCCCATCAAACACTGATCATTTTGTCAAACACACTTAAATTATCTCACCATCACATTTCGATTATTAAAATTTGATTCTGATACCACTTGTTAGGTACCGAGCATATGATATTTAGGTTTCTAATCCAAAAGAGTTCTCTATTAGGTGGAGCTATCCTATATTTATAAGCTCATGTCACTCGGCTTAACTTGGTACACAACTCAACATTAATATACGTCAAGAAGAAAAAGAGATGTGAAAACTTTGCCGAGTGCTTGAAATATTTTTGTGCAAATCAGGCCCTTTGACGTGGGGCTGAACTTTTTGCCCTTTTTTTGGCAGAACGCAAATGGGGGAGAGGTCGTGCGCTGCAATTAATATGGTGTAGGAGATTCTCTAAACTATTTATAATTGTGAAAGAGATATTATCTTTAAAAAGTGTCTTATCTGAAATGCACAATTTGAATGAATATATCCTCTAAGAATGAAAAAAAATATAACTTTAAAGTTCAAAAGTCGGTATAAAGGGGTGTAACCTTTAGAATGATTATACCCGTAAATTAAAGAGTGCCCACAAAGACACTCATCCATGTCTATAAAAATAGATCTTTGGGTTCATTTTTATTTATTCAATTTTTTCACATACTTACATACTTAAAAATTTGAAGTTTAGAGTTTGAGAGTCTCCACCATTATTCTAAGTTCAAGTTTATGAAGTAATGAGTGCCCATTCTACAAGAAACAACCAAGTTATCCTGTGAGAATGTTAGCCACAAAAAATCCATAGAGCCGAGACATAGCTAATAAGTTCTTAAGGACAGAGGCATCTCGACTTGATCTAAGTTTCTTCATCTTCTTATATTTTCCAGGTTTTTCTAAGCCTTTATATTTATGTTTTATTCATGGCTTGTATGATAAAATATTGATATTTTTTGACTGAATAATGCATGTTAAGAAAATGATTAATAACACATACTCCGAAAATTTTAAGAACTTATTAATTTATATGTGTTATTGACTCTAATTTATGCTTGTATTATTCATCTTTTCTAAAAAAAAAAAATGCATTCTACGCATGGATTTGCGTAAGGGAGTATGAAAGCATAACGAAAAATGCAGTGTTCCGCATTTTCGTTCGAACGCGTTATCAAATGCCACTCGACCGCAAGCTTTCTGGAAAGGATCGTCCGAACGCGTTATCAAACGCTACACAAGCGTGAACTCTCTGTAAAGATTCGTTCGAACATCTGAACGAACGTGACACTAACGCAAGTCTTACTTGGAATGTTTTTCGGAATTGGAATAATAACATAGACTTAAATTAATCTATTAAAAAATATATATTAACTTGATAATTATCATATATAATACACATTTCGATTATAAAAAAATACGGGTAATGTAGACATAAGATGAATATATCCATAGTGTAATATTAACTTAGTAAAATCATATATTGAACTCTTGTAAGCTTGGTCGTATAAGTTTTAGTTAATATTTGGGTGTCTAACTTTCACATGTATACACATAATTGATTATGTGATAAAGTTGAGATTATTTAATCTGATTTATTATTGGTTGCATACTTGGTCGAGAATTAGTAGTGTAGTTATACACAATGAATTTCATCCAAGCTTGATTGAATTTATATATATATATTTAAAAAAGAAATTGTATTTCTTGTTGAGATTTAAAGTGTAACACTAAAGATTGAACGCCTAATATTTTCTTTTGAGAAAGTGATTAAGGAAATTCTGTCACCAAGGGGATAAGAGTCTAAGTGGACAGAGATTTAAGTGGTTACACCGGACCCCCCTCGTCCTCTGTGAATTTTCCTTTGTTCACCTATCATAAGAAATTTTGGTCACAAATTCAATTACTTGTATTATTTGGTATTACTAACTAAAATAATAACAAGTAGATTTTTAGTTTAACATATAAACAAGATCATAAAGCTGATATTTGTATGATCTGTCTTGTGTACATTTACAGTTACACATGACTACTGGAGATATCACAGTACCGGTCGCTCATGAAGATAAACTAGATAAGTTTGATAAAGCAAACTTCAAACAATGGTAGAGCAAAATATTATTCTACCTATTAGGGTTGGTGCTCGGAGTGCCAATCCGGATCATATTTATGTCCGATTCATGAATACAAACAATTCTTTTTTCCATAATATTATTTATTTATGGTTGTACTTCTTGCTTTTATATACATATTCGATCTAATTACGATTAGATTGAAACCAAATATGATTTAGTGATATGTATATATTAGACAAAGACCCGATAATATCCGGATCATATTTATGTCCGATTCATGAATACGAACAATTCTTTTTTCCATAATATTATTTATTTATGGTTGTACTTCTTGCTTTTATATACATATTCGATCTAATTACGATTAGATTGAAACTAAATATGATTTAGTGATATGTATATATTAGACAAAGTCTCGATAATATATTTTGTAGTGCGTAGTTATAAAGTGGTTTGTAATTGACATTGGGAAGTGTCACTACTAGAAGTATATTATCAAATAAAGTTCATGGTCAAGATTTACTAACACGGGTCGGTTAGTAAAAATCTGTTGAGACCAGTACATGTCGTATATTGAGACTTAGTCTAATGATTTATCCTAATGAACAATGAGTCTTGCGAGACTCGTATAGACATATAAGTGTCTATTTGATAAACACTGAACGACTCACCGAAGATTTCCTAATAGATGGTACACCAACGTCAATATGAATCTTCTCGAGTCCAGTAGCATAGTGGTCATTCAACTTGAGATACCACTGTGGATATATGAGATATCCTTCATACTTTGATGGCAATCATGTCACCGATCTATTTAGATCAGATCTCCGCATGTTCGTGTTGGTCTCTAAGACAATCCAAGATCATAATAAGCTATGAAAAATAGTGAATACAAAAGTAAAGTATGGCGGAATCATACTTACATTGAACGGATTTAGGATGCGTCAAATACAAAACTTTTTCTCCTCCAAGTTTTCGGCTAAGCTCCACTTTGGGGATGAAGTCCAAGCTTCAAGCTCTTGGGATGGTTTCCCTATCACCTTAGATGATTCATTGATGTGCTAGCAACTTAGGAAATTTACAACAAATTTCCATCTTTCTTCCTCCTAGGTTCGGCTAAGATGAAAGAAAATGAAGAGAGTATTTTTTTTCTTCAAAAAACCGTGAATGATGATGAGAGAAAGTGAATTGATTTTCTTGACTTGTTTTTTAATTTCCAAAATTAAAATAATGATATACCATAGTTGGTATATGTCAACAACAAATCAAGCTTGAGTGTGGAATAAGTCATCACCAAAATCCTCACTAACTTCCATCACCAAAAAGGTGAAATGATGACTAGTGATGTGACATATGGGTCCCACTTGATTAAAAATCCGAATGGGCCCGCAAACACTCCCGGGCTCGGGTTTGCTAATTCCGAATTAACGAATTTTCTGTTGCGACGTAATTAAATCAAATTTAATTAAATAATTATGTCAAGCAAAATTACTATTCACGTCCCTCGCGAATTAATTCTAAATTAATTCGTTTGCCCGAATTAAAATCCAATTTTAATTTCGCGTCGAAATCTAATTT